>OY856187.1:13025829-13131932 GCA_963693315.1 Diogma glabrata | reverse complement strand
TAAGAGCTCGTGTTCGTACAAATGGAATCATTGAGACAAACTTTCGTGTAAACGATACAATAATATCCATGTATGACGTAGGAGGACAACGGTCACAGCGTAAAAAGTGGGTTTATTGTTTTGAAGATGTTCGTGCTGTGCTATTTGTTGTATCATTAAGTGGCTACGATATGACGTTACTGGAAGATCCTACTGTTAATCGTTTAGAAGAAAGTTTAAACTTATTCGAACAAATTGTGAATAATCGTTGGTTTAAGGAGGCTTCATTTGTTTTATTTTTAAATAAATTAGATTTATTTCGTGAAAAAATAATGCGATCAGGAAGACAGATGAGATTATTTTTTCCAGATTATACAGGTCCCGATAGGGATATCGACCGTGCTGCCTTGTTTATACAAAATAAATTTTTACAACGTAATCATAATGATCGCAAAGTTATATGTCCCCATTTTACAACCGCTACAGATACTGCAAATGTACAAACAGTATTTCAAGTTGTTATGGAAACTGTCATTAAAGAAAATCTAGGGAATGTGACACTGTTGTGATTTATCCAATTATATTTTATAATTTATTTTTATTTATAACTGTTTCCTACAAATTTAAAGAGTTTTTATTTAATTTTTTCATAAATATGCTTATTTGATTTCAGTTATTTTAATTTTCGCAATCGGTTTTAACTTGCCATTTTTTTCATAATCCATATTAATAACAATTTTAAAAATAAAATCACTTTAAAATTATTTTTTATAAAGTTACATAATATATTTTAAAAATGTTTTTAAATTCGTTTAAATCGAATTATTTAAAAAATGTCTGAAAATTATACAATAAATATACTGTTAAAATTAATGTTTAGTGATTTTAAACATAAAAATATTATTTGTTAGGATTATAAATTTTTTATAAGAAGAGATCTCAAAATTTGTGATTGTTAATTAGATAATAAATGAAATATTTTTAATTGCTTATGTTTTAAAATATAAAAATGACTTTTTTTAAAATAAAATCTGCATTACAATATGTATCGCTACAACACATCGCTACCTTTTAAGACCCACAACATCGTGGGTTCTGAGTTGATAGACACATTTTTGTTTATTTTCGCGAGCACGTTTGCAAACGTTGATTCTTTGAGTAAAATTTTCAATGACTTTTTTACATAATTGAGGTTGGATCTCTCGAATTTCTTGTTCAATGTTGGTTTTAAGTTCTTGAATTGTTGTTGGATTGTTCTTATAAACTTCATCTTTCACATAGCTCCATAAAAAATAATCCAACGGTGTCAAATCACACGATCTTGGTGGCCAATTGACATCACCAAAACGTGAGATTAATCGATCAGGAAATTTTTCATGGATTAAATCCAATGTTTCACGTGCTGTATGGCATGTTGCACCATCCTGTTGGAACCACATGTCTTCAGTATCCATATCATCAATAATAGGTCATAAAAATTCAGTTATCATGTTTCTGTAGCGTATTCCATTGACTGTAACAGCTTCACCTGCATCATTTTCAAAAAAATATGGTCCAATGACACCTCCAGCCCATAATCCACACCAAACAGTAACACGAATTGGATACAATGCTTGTTGAACAATTACTCTTGGATTTTCTGAAGCGCCATATTCGACAATTTTGCTTGTTAACATAACCATTGTTGTAATTCGCCACTGCTATATGGCTTGGACCTTTTTAATATACGACTAACCAATTTCATAAAAAGAAGAAAAATCAATGAATAAACGTATTGATTCCACACGAATACAAGTTTGGGAGTCTCTTACCAAAGAGTATTTAAACTACCATTTTGTTAAGACAAATGAATTCATAACGTTTATATAAAACAAATATAGAAATTTAAAAAAAAACTAACCTAATCTCTGGTGAACTTGATTGAAGTCCTCGGGTTGTATTCATAAATCTGCCTCAGATCGATTTCCTGTCGCTTTGGTTTGCTTTCTTCAGATTTACACGTTAGACACTGTACGTGTTAGTTGAAATATGTTATCCTTAACCCCTTTTACACAGTCCCTTCCGTGTTAAAATTAGCCTTTCTTTGATTAGCAATCTGATGTCGTGAAGATTAATTTTGTCAAACTTAGCCAATTGATGAATTATATATTGCGTCGATATGTACTAAATGTTGATGTTTGTTGTACATTCGAATAGCTTGAATTTGAAATTATTTCCCTCTTTCATATATACAAATTTTTTTAAAGAAATCCTTTCTATTGAGTCTATTATTATAGAGAAAAATAAACACATTCGGTTCGCTTATAATATTGCAAAGCAAAATCTATTTTGTTATAACAATTTTCTTTACAAAACAGGAAATTTCACTATGAAATTAATATTTTTAGCTTTAACTTAACAGCAAAAATGTTTTCTTTTTGTTTGTGAAATCACACTTGGATTTCTTTTATACAATAATCAAAAAAAAAAATTCAATTGTTTTGCTTTTGAAGTTCGACACGAATTGAATTACCAAAAATTGGAAAAAAAAACTCAAATCCATAATGTGATTTCTGACATTTCTCATCAAATCGTGCAACACGAAGATTAAACAAAAATTAGTAACGACATCTGTTCGTTAGAAATGAAAATAAAATTGGTACGTTCGTTTATTTTTTCCAGTATATTTGAAATTGAACTGGTCGTTGAAAATTTTAAAATTATTATTAATATAAAAATGAACTGAAATTATTGGAATAAATTTTTATTGAATTAGAAAAAGAAGATGAATTGGTTTTATTATTGTTTAGGTTAATATAGCGGACGTTACACCATGAATTCAAGGTAAAAACCAAGGTATTTACCCTTGAAATCACAAAAACGTCGTCACCCTCTCTACGCCAGAAACCACCGAACTACTACCCACAATTATTCTGTATCTGGGATCGAGTTATCAATGGTAGCCAACGTCAGGGTCGATGATTAATCTCAACACTCATGAAGGTCCTAGGAACTATCAGTGAGCGCTGAAATAGACCATCCATCCGTCTAACGTCAGCACCATTGAACCCTCGATACAACCAGTAAAATATGACACTGAAGATGTGAACCCCAGAGACGACAACCAGACAGAGGAACGACCCTACCTAACGAAAGGACATCATTTCCTGATGTCCTTCGCATGATGAACTCCAAGATTCTTACCGCTCATATCTATGCACTCATAGAGTACATTTCCAATCTTAGTTTTAATCATTGCAGGTAAGAACTTTGGAGCCAATTTTGCCGAGAATTTTTTTATAGCGTCACTCAAATGATGTTGCCGTACAAACACACGTTGTTGTGGTTAAAAAGTCCGTAGTTTAGATCGCAGGTTATACTGATGTTGCGATTTCTTGAAAGCTGCTTTTAAATTTTCCTGAACCCGGTTCCTGAGCAAGGTCAAATGATCAGAGCGTTCTATTTCCTCACCAGCATCTTCACCAAGCTTGTGTAGTGATCTCAACAAATGGTAAGTATTCCCATCCGATATTGGATGTTGACCAAATAGTAAATAGTACGGTGAGTACTTGGTAGCTGAATGTACTGCAGCCCGCAGTGCATAAGCGATTTCTCCAATTTGTGAATCCCACTTGGTATGTTGACCTTTTATGAACGCTCGAATTGCTGCTAGAACTGACCTATTGACCCGCTCTGACGCGTTGCTTTGAGGTTTTGAAAGATTTTGAAAGTTCCTACTAGTGAACTGTTTGCCATTGTCACTGTGTAGAAACTCTGGTACCCCATATGTAAGAAACACTTCGTTCCTTAGAAAAGCATTCACCTTCGGTGAAGTTGCGTTTCTAAGTGGTTTCAGTAGTACAAACTTCGTAGCATGATCCAGAACTATCAATAACACCGTATTCCCAAGTGTAGAACGAGGGTACGGTCCCAAAAAATCTATGTAGACTCTCTGCCATGGACGTGCTGTTTCGAATTGATATTGCATCGGAGGACGCAATATCTGATTCGTGGCTTTTGTTTGTTTACATGTGTCGCAGGACACAACATAGTTGTGTACCTGTGACGCCATGCCCGGCCAATAATAAAGACGTCGAAGTAATTCTAAAGTCTTTTTAACACCTCCATGAGCAGCAGTACTATCATCATGATGTTTCTGAATCATGTTGGAAGTCATCGGTTTTGGTACCCAGAGTTTCCACACAGGAACATTGTTGGGTATTGCATCAGGTCTTGGCTCAATACGAATGTATAGCTTATCATCCACGACTTTGACTGTAGGAAAGTCCTTTGGTGATGATTGAACTTTAGCTATCATCTCCGTATATTCTTTGTGCCGATAACCTTCATTGTCGATTTTAATGTCGTTAATGTGATGTAATAATGCTTCCGTCAATTCTTCATGTGTATCGTCATAAAGACGAGATAGAGCATCAGGGACTATGTTTTGGGTACCTTTTTGGTGGACAATGGTAAAATCCATATGTTGGAGTTTTAGGCTCCACCTAGCCAGACGACCACTCAAGTCTTTCTGTGACATAAGCCACTTCAGACTTGAGTGATCAGTCACAATCGTAAATCGGTGACCTTCAACATAGCCCCTGAATTTCTTCACACTAAGAATTGCCGCAAGACATTCAAGCTCAGAAACAGAATAATTTCTCTGAGCTTTGTTCAGTTTTTTCGACATGAAGGCTATCGGACACTCTTGTCCGTCAGTATCAACCTGATACAACACACTACCTATCCCTGTCAGACTCGCATCGCATCTAATAAAGAACTTTTTATTATAATCAGGGTTAATTAATACCGGTGCTGTAGTCAGCGATCGTTTTAAATTTTCGAAAGCAGCTTGCGCTTCCAATGTCCATTTCAATTTCCCAGAACTTTTCTTTAATAAATCTGTAATCGGTGATACCACGCTTGCATAGTTTGGTATAAAACGTTGGTACCAACCGGCCATTCCTAATAATCTCCGTATTTGTTTAACTGTAGATGGAGCTGGATACTCTGCTACAGCTCTTACCTTGTCAGGGTCTGTTCGAAGACCATCTTCACCAACCAAAAATCCCAAGTATTTCACCTCTCTCAGAACAAATTTACTTTTCTTGAGGTTTATTGTTAACCCAGCCGCTCTTAACAATGAAGAGACTTTGGACAGCAATTCCATATGTTCCTGGAACGTGGAAGAGACTACCAATAGATCATCTAAATAAACAAAGACATTTTCGTGATATTGATGTGGTATCACTTTGTGCATTAGCCGACACATTGTCTGGGGAGCATTGCACAATCCAAAGGCATAACCCGGAATTGATACAATGGACGACCAGGCACTGTGAAGGCTGTCTTGTCTCTAGATGCTTCTGCCAGAAGAATCTGCCAGAAAGCATCTTTGAGATCAATACTTGAAATGTACTTTGTGCTATTTAGACGACCTAGTAAGCCATCAACCAAGGGAAGTGGGTAAGCGTCCTTTTTAGTTAGTGAATTGACACGACGGCTATCAATACATAATCTGTTTTTACCAGATTCTTTTTGAACCAAAACCACTGGCGAGCACCAAGTACTGTTACTCTCTTCGATCACGCCCGTTTGAAGCATTCGGTCGAGTTCGGCATAAACCTTTAGTTGAAAAGCCGGCGATGTGGGATAGTGCCTCTGTTTAACAGGTGCACTATCACCAACATCGATGACATGTTCAACCAAAGAAGTCTTTCCGAGCCCAGACACTTCAAATGACGGGAAAGAATCCTTGATCATATCCAGTTCATGTTGCTGATCAGTGGTGAGGTTGTGTGTATTTAAAGTTATTGGCTCTGTACGAGTCAGTTCACTAACAAAAGAAGGAACAATACCGAATTTCTCCCAGAAGTCTATGCCCAGGTAGAGCTCTTCTCGTAATCCAGGGACAATATGAAACCGCATTGGTTTAGTGGAGCCATTCACAGTTATTGGAACTTCTATGTAACCCAAAATTTTATTTGCAGTACCATCTGCCGTACGAATACACGAAGTGTACTTACAGTAAGTTGTACCTGCTGATTCCAATAATTCCAAGGAATTTCTTCCAAGTATTGTGATTGACGCTCCACTATCCAATAGTCCTGCGATATTTTTGTCCAAAACCCTAATTGTTAATCGCGGCCGAGGATCCTTTGTTTCTGAAAGAATAGATGAAATACATGCTTTACGAAATAATTTCCTCATCCTCCAATATCTAATGTTACGTTCAAGACGTCTAAAATACGTTCGATGTAATGATGGGAAATTAAATGTGCTACATGAATTTATTCGGGTTTCTTGAGTGGTGGCAGATCGTCTTGCGTTCCTACATCTCTCGTCGCTTTCTTCGGGCTCATAGGATGTTGAACCGAGGGTACCATCCCCGAAGCATGTACTCTCGGATGGTAGTTTAACGACGGGTGACAATATGAACAATTTGCATAAATTACATCCGGTTTGTTACATTTCCAGCAATACAATTTAATCCGATTTTTAGAGCAATCAGGAGCTCGATGACCGTTTACTCCACATCTGAAACACACTATTGGTTGTCTGGACATTGATGGACCAGGTTGAATGTTATCCGATGTTATGCCAGGTCGCTGCAATATCCGTCTCTGTGTTGAATTCATCGCTTCAATATATCCATGTTGTTCTGGTTCACCATCTACCTCATAATCATCCATCTGCTGTAACTCGCTAATTCTTAAATTTGATGTTCTGGTCGGAACTGGTGTGGACCACAAACGTTCAAACTTCTGACATAAAGTCCGAAGTTCATCCATTGAATGTATTGTTGCTGCAAGTGTAGCATTTTTGAGCTCCACACTCAGTCCCTACCGAGCAATCTCTAGCATTTCACGGTCAGCAAATGGACGTGCTAAGCGACGTGTTAACGAACCAATCTCCACCAGATACTCGTATACGCTCTCCTTTGATTTTTGTTTGCGGTTCAGAAGAACGCGCAAGATCGCCTTATCATCAGTGAGCGTACCGAAGGTTTGTAGGAGTCCCTCCCTTAGCACTGGGTAAGTCACCACCTCATATTCATGAGTTAAATTCAAATAGTATCTGTCGGCCGCTGCTTTCAGATACCGTGGTATGAAAGACCTAAGGTCGTCCCATGACACACGGTCTCTTCTGGCAGCCACCTCCACTTAATGAATAAACTCATGAACATCAGGAGAGTGACCATCCCCTGTGAAGGTCGGAACCCAATTTGTGTCATAACGACTCAAATTGTTCCCACGAACCCCTCGGTACTCCACTGGTGCTAACGCTGGAGCCGCGTCACGCCATACCTGGTTGGTTGTATGGTGGTGGTGCTGTTAGTGGAACTGGTGGATATACTGGTAGTGGTTGTACCTGTGGTACTGATGAACGATTTAATGATTGTTGTTGTACCAATGCTGGATTGTTGTGTAAGTGTTCAGCTTGGAATGTTGGACCCAATTGTGGTATTGCAAAGTCCTCTGCCCTCAAGCCCGATTGCTGGAAATATGCCGGTGGTAACTGATCTGACCGTCTCTGTTGTTGCTGGTTTGGACGATTCAGACTATGCATTGTTTCCGATATCGGCCGTACTGGGATCGGTGTGGATCTCTCATCTGGTTGAAAAGCAGATGAAGCAGACGGAGCAGATGATACTCCTGGTTTACTCTGCATAATTGGACGTGTTGACAACGATCCTATTATATTCCAAGCGCGTGACAATTGTGAGATAGCGTAGGTGCGGGCTTCTTGCAAGTCATTGCGAGGACCCAACCTATTCATCTTACCCGTGTAATGTAACACTCGATTCGCCAAACCATCTAAGAAGGTCTGATTAATCGGTGACTGAAGTCGTCGTACTTGATTTAAAATAAGTTGTGCTGCCGGCACCACCATTTGAGATTCCTCTATCAAATCTCTCGCATGAGACACTGTTATTGGAACTGACCCATGATCTGCATGGTTTCGCAGTTCCTCTGCCCAATCGGCCCCCCCGAAGTTCACACCCCGAACCAAACATTCGACCTGTAGTTCGGTGGGTTCCAGACCATAGAACGGATGGTCAACGTCTAGCTGGTTTGACATTTTGATGGTAAAACCCGTAAAATTATGAACTCGCAATCAACAACAATATTAAAACCAATTCCCAACAAAAAAAATGTAGTTAGTACGCTGTAAATGTAAAATTAATGAAAAACGCAAAAACGAAAAAAACAACGAACGCCCAATTCGAAAACACAAAAATTTTTGTAAAAACCAAATTTCGTAAAAGAACAAAAAGATTACTGTCGTACCTAATCTTTGCTTCACCTTTCACAAAAATTCCTAAAATATTGTATATAAAAATATAATTTATTTATTTATTTAATTTCAGATATACTGAAATATATATATATATATCTATCACTATTTATTGACGACACACCCCTATGGAAAAAATATTTATTTATTTTAAAATTTGAAAAAAATATTTAAAGATGTTTATTTATTGGGTGGTCCTCTTAACTCAAAATATTTATTTAATTTTTTTAAAAAAAATAATAGATATTTATTTATATCTTGATGTTTTGCTTAATTAAGAAAATTTATTTATTTAGCTACCTAAAATTATTTAATTCCAAAAAAAAAATTATTTTATTTAATAAAAATTTTATTTATTTAATTTTCAAAAAATTTGTTTTATTTATTTTATTTTTATTTAATAAGATAAGAGATTCCCAAATTCAGATTCGTCTGGAGACAACATAAAAGTAAGTATGGTTACAATGACCATTTTATTTAGTATTTGAATTATCGCGTTCGCGAGCCCACTCCAACAATGCATGTGAGAACCGACTAGAAAAGCCCCTAACGACCAGATTCCACAGAACAGTTTCTCCCCAACCTAACAAAAACAATCGCAACTGTCACGATTAGACCCTAGGCCCATTTCTACTGACCCAGCTGCGGTTGTTCTACCTAAAAATAAATTACCATTAAACTAATGCCAAAGTTGAAGAAAGCTCCCGAACACCAGACTTCAAATCCTAAACTCCATGAAAATTGTCTATTGCAAGCTAAATGTAAAAGTGGAAAAATTTTGAAGTTGTGTGAGGTGAAGCCTCGATCCTGATAAAAAAATAAATTGGTTCTCCTCTTCATTTCGTTAAAGAAGCTTCTGTGCAGGGAATGGTACTACTGGTTTGTACCTAAGTACAGACCAGCAGTAGTCATCCCCTTATCACCAGAAAACTCCTTCTGAAATGAAGAGAAGAAACCAATGAACTTCGATCGCATGTCCATAATGGACAGAGGCGATCTAAGAACATAAACATGTTAAGGGGATAAGCCCCATGGATGGCTTGTTAGGCCTACCGCTAAGGAAAAGGATTTATTTACTAATCCTATATACAAAAATATGTACATATATGTACAATTAACCTACTATATACAACTATATACAATTAAAGCTACCATAGTACCACCAAAAAAAATTCAATAAAAAAAATGTGGACCCAAATCGGTTTTTTTTTTCAAATAAAAATTATGTTTTTAAAGGTGCACACTATTCCTAGGGGCCTCTTGTGGTCCCAACCACCGTCGGGGGTTCTCCTTCCTGTAGTTGGATTCGAAGATGGCGCTCTCCTCAGCCAATGTCTCCGCATAAGCGTGCATGACTGAAGAGAACTCCACCTCCTCTTCCAACCACGCCGCCTTCTGTACCTTCCTCCTGCTCTTCTTCTCTCTCCACCTTTTTCTATCTCTCTCTAGCCTCCTCAACCGATATCTCTCTCGCGCATCCATCACTTCATCCGCTATCTCATCTGCCAACTCATTTATCTCCTCATTCATCACTCCATCTACCACCTCATTCACTTCCTCATTCACAATCTCGCTTATCAATACATCTATCATCTCTTCATACTGCTCATACATTATATCATTCATCAATTCCAAATATATTTCATTCCTTTTCTCATTCAGTTCTGCATTCATTTTTTCCTTCTCCCTCTCATTCACCACATTCATAATTAAACTCACAATCTCATGTATCACTTCATGCACCTCATTCACTCCTGGCTTGACCACTGCCTGACCCAACTCTCCTGGCCCCGGCCGACGTTTGTTTCTAAACGAGCCAAAATTCCTGATTGTGTGCATTCTTTAAAAAAAAATTGAAACAAATTCCCAAAAAAAATATTATATAAAATAAGTTCGCCAAAAAGTTATTAAAAAATTCGATTATAACTAACTTCAACCTCTGATAATCAAATTTTACCGAATTTGTCAAAAATAGAAAAAAACTTAATTTTATAAACTGAATAAAAGTTTCAGTCATCCATACATACACACAATTCCCCACAAAAACCAGAAACCAGCAACTGGTTATCAAAACAAAAGAAAATCTATTCCTTAAAATGAAAAATTAATTTCAATTTCTAAAATATATATCAAAAAACCCGGTTTGACGGCCAACGCCCAAACCGACTTTTTATTAGATTCACTACACCCTAAACAGGTTTTAAAAGCACCGATCACAAAAATCAAAACCGTTATAGTTAGTAGGGTTCGGTTTTTGTTTCGCGCCAATTCTTGTTGTAATTCGCCACTGCTATATGGCTTGGACCTTTTTAATATACGACTAACCAATTTCATAAAAAAGAAGAAAAATCAATGAATAAACGTATTGATTCCACACGAATACAAGTTTGGGAGTCTCTTACCAAAGAGTATTTAAACTACCATTTTGTTAAGACAAATGAATTCATAACGTTTATATAAAACAAATATAGAAATTTAAAAAAAAACTAACCTAATCTCTGGTGAACTTGATTGAAGTCCTCGGGTTGTATTCATAAATCTGCCTCAGATCGATTTCCTGTCGCTTTGGTTTGCTTTCTTCAGATTTACACGTTAGACACTGTACGTGTTAGTTGAAATATGTTATCCTTAACCCCTTTTACACAGTCCCTTCCGTGTTAAAATTAGCCTTTCTTTGATTAGCAATGATGTCGTGAAGATTAATTTTGTCAAACTTAGCCAATTGATGAATTAATAATTGCGTTGATATGTACTAAATGTTGATGTTTGTTGTACATTCGAATAGCTTGAATTTGAAATTATTTCCCTCTTTCATATATACAAATTTTTTTAAAGAAATCCTTTCTATTGAGTCTATTATTATAGAGAAAAATAAGCACATTCGGTTCGCTTATAATATTGCAAAGCAAAATCTATTTTGTTATAACAATTTTCTTTACAAAACAGGAAATTTCACTATGAAATTAATATTTTTAGCTTTTAACTTAACAGCAAAAATGTTTTCTTTTTGTTTGTGAAATCACACTTGGGATTTCTTTTATACAATAATCAAAAAAAAAATTCAATTGTTTTTGCTTTTGAAGTTCGACACGAATTGAATTACCAAAAATTGGAAAAAAAAAACTCAAATCCAAAATGTGATTTCTGACATTTCTCATCAAATCGTGCAACACGAAGATTAAACAAAAAATAGTAACGACATCTGTTCGTTAGAAATGAAAATAAAATTGGTACGTTCGTTTATTTTTTCCAGTATATTTGAAATTGAACTGGTCGTTGAAAATTTTAAAATTATTATTAATATAAAAATGAACTGAAATTATTGGAATAAATTTTTATTGAATTAGAAAAAGAAGATGAATTGGTTTTATTATTGTTTAGGTGAATATAGCGGACGTTACACCATTCAAGTGAAAATGTGCTTCATTTGAAAAGATGATTTTTTCAGCAAATTCGGCACCATGTTCAATGATGAAATCAGCAAAGTTTCGACGATTGAAATGGTCATTTGGTTTTAGTTCTTGAACCAACTGGACATTATAAGCCTTTAGAGCCAAATCTTTATGCAAAATTCGCCATGTGGTGGATCTGGATATGCCTAATTGCTGTGAACGTCGTCTAATTGACAAATTTGGTTCATCAGCCACACTTTCACTCACGGCATCAATATTTTGAGTTGAACGACCGCTACGAGTATGTGTTGATGTTCTTGCGTTTTGTACTGAACCAATTGACTCGAATTTATCCACCAAATTCTTAATTGCAGACTTTGATGGACGATTATAACGACCAAAAATATCAATAGCTTTACGAAATGTGGTTTTCACAGATCGACCATTTTCGTAATGGATTTGAATAATTTTAATACGATTTTCAATAGAAATTGCGTTCATTTTAGTTAATGGTAGACTATATACTAACAGAATGTCAAAAAATAAATTGACATATCTTTCGCCGTAGGCGAAAATAGGCCTACTGAGAAAAAAAGTTCAAATTGAGACACCCTTTATTTCTGTCATATGCATCTGTCAATGTTATATGACACAACCCTAGATAATGCATGTTGATATGACACAACCCTAGATAATGTATTTCTGTCATATGACACAACCGTAGATAATGCATGCATGTGTACCATAATGCATGTTTCTTTATCAGTAATTTTATTAATAAGTTTTCCAATTATTAAACAACAAGGTTCTCAGACATATTTTATTTCCAAAACATTTAAATATTTGAATTCCAGTAAATGATTAAATAACAAAAGATAATATTTTTCACAAACTGTAAACAGTAAATTCTTATAAATTTATTAAGTTCAAAATATAATAAAATAAAACAAAATTTATCTTATCGAAATGCACTTTTGCATTTCTCATATTATTCTTTAAGTTACTAAAGAAAAATTGTTTTGAGAATCAAACAAACAAAATTATTTTTTATCGTGATGCATATTATTGCATCACCCAAATAATTATTGAAAGATATATTTTAGAAATAAGATTTTAGATTTATTATGGCGTTTGAAGTGTTAACTTCTTTCTTGAATTTAATTAAACAAAATAAATTTTTTGAATTAGAATTAAAATAAAATAATTGTTTTTTTTAATAGATTTATTAGAGTAGAATCTAATTCCCGCTAGAAATAGGTAGATTTCGAGATCAGACAGTTTTGTGTACAAGTAGAATCTGATGTATCAGATTAGTTTAAACAGGAAATGGAATATCCAATCGATTGGATATATTTGCAAAATTAGAACCATAACTTAGTAGACATTGAAGATTTTAGGAATTTCAATATTTGTCAAATTTTCTATGAATTCAGAATTAAAAGGTATAATTTCAAATGCATTAAATATCCTACTAAATTTTTTATTTAATACAGATTTGAGCCGTTTAACAGAAGAAGCATTATATAAAGATTGTGCAGGTATAAGAAAATCAAAATTAATGTTGTATAAAGTTAAACGAAGAAAATCATTAAGAGAAACTATGGTGTTAAATAAATTATTGATTTCTAGAATGCATGTTTCAATTTCCAAATTAAGGATAGTTTTCATAACATTATGTTTGACTTTTTCTATTTTCCTATTACAAGTATCATATTTTTGATTTTCTATTTTAATATTTATAACTCTATTGAAAATGAATTTCGGAAAAACATTATTTTTTCTACATTTTAAAAGAAAATGTCTTCTAGGTAACAAACTGTTAATTTTTTCATTAATTCTAATGTACCTCATTATTTTAAGGTTGGTTTCATGGTTATATAGGTTTCTAAGATAAAATCCGTTGTTATTTTCACGTTTAAAATACATTATTGGAGCTCTTATTGTGCTGACCTTTGTAATAAAGAAATTATAATATTATATCAGCTGTTTAATAATATTTGATTTGCACCCTTTATCAGCCACTTGTTTAGTAAAAATTTTAATTAGAGAAAAATTAAAATTGTTTTTATTATATTATTTTTACAATATTTCGCCACAAAGGCATTATCAAGTAATCTAAAGTAAACAATTATATAACCATTAACATCAAACAAATTAAAAAAAAAAACATATATACATATATATCAATGGATCTGACGTACGAAACGAAATTTACATTACAATATCGGGGGTTTTGAAAATCGTTTCAAAATTATCCATTCCTCTTGAGTTTACAATTGTAACGCTGAGTGTGTTCGTAAACTCTACATTGTAGAACAATGTTAAATTTGTCATTATAAATTTATCATTATTTTCTTACAATCAAATTGTTATTAACGTAAGAAAATATTTTTTAAATTATATATTTATTTATTTTTTTAAATATTAAAATATGATAAAATTAAAATATTAACAATTATGCTTACCAATTTCGCTTATATCAACAATATATTGAGATCTGTTGCCATTTTCATCAACAATTTCTACAATTTGATAATTCGCCATTTGTTTTTTTTTAATTTGCTTATTTTTTTGATTAATTTCTTAACTTTTTCTCAAAATGACACTTCCAGAGGAGGTTCAAACTAGGATTGAAACTGACGCTCGTAACAATGTTAAAATAATTTATGAACGCTGAAAAGCACGTGGTTGTTGTTACAATATAGATTTAAGAACGCTATCTATATGTCATTCCCAGGTAGTACGTAATTGATTTGTAATCGATGCGGTATTAATTACATGCAATCATATAATCGAAACATGTTTCGATTTAGCTTCGATACTGTATCGATTACATTTGGAACAACGTGTTCGCCCTAGTAAGCGAATATGTGATCGATACCAAATAGAAACTATAATCGATACCTAATCGAAACATGTAATCGAAACTTAATCGAAACCTGTTTCGATACAAAATCGAAACTACTAGTGACATGTAATCAAAAGTTTAGAGTATTGTATTTTTGGTTGTGTTTTAATTAAAATATTTGTAATAATTTTGTTAATAAATTTATTTATTATAATATAAAAAATATATTTTACATATTATTATTACAACTAAATATAAAAACTTAAAAAAAACTATATGTGAACCTGAAATGAGAAAAAATGGCATTAAAAGAAATAATTGCTAGAATTATACAGATGTAAAAATCAAAATGTGAGCCTGAAATAAAAAAAAATACCATTAAAAGAACTATAGTTAGAACTTCAAATTATAGGTTATGTTATGATAACAATAAAATTAAAATAATTCTAGACAGAATATATATATTCTTATTGTATATCTTATTGTATTTTATTTTCTTATTGTATATATATAACATTAAAAATGTACTTACTGTTGAAATATATTATATTATACACAATTTTTAATTTAATATTTGTTCCGCGCGACTATATATATACGTAAATGAAAAATGTGTAATTTTAAATGTCAAAACGCCATATTTTTTAAATAGAGTGAGACGATAATATACAATAGGTATGCATCTTTTTCTCCAATTCGAAACCATCGATTACAAAACGATTTCGATTACAGTTTCTTGCCTGGGAATTGTTAACAATATTGTTACAATGTAGAATTTACGAACACACTCCAGAAGCAGCGGAACGATAAAAACAATATCGTGAGCGAAAGTTATGCCGTCATTAGTGATGTTTTCACTGTGAAAACAACGACCGTCGTCGTCATGTGGAACGGCTGAAGAATATTTTCAGCGATGTGCACGCTTAGTAGAACGTACGGCCCTTTGTTTCATTTAAGCTGCTTTAAAACTTGAAAACTAAATTATAATTCAATCCAAGCTGTTAATAATTATATTCCAAAATAAAAAATATAAGCCGTTGTAATGGTAAATTACGGACGGCATGCTGTATAATAAAATATGTATGTAAATAACAAATTTGATTTTCTTCAATTGCAAACATTTTTGGAGTGTATCTTTTTAGCTGGGTAATATTTAGTGAATCTTCTTTTTGTTGGGTTATGTATCGTTATCGTTATTATATCGTTATTTATTCCGTCAAATCAAATAAGTTATAAACATCGTTGGTTCTTCACACTATCATACAATCCCAATTATAAAAATTGTGTTACATTAAACAACAGTGCATAGGTCTAGCTTAAACAACTTAATTTGTATAATTTAACTAATATAACAGGGTAAGTAGTTTTATATTATATACTCTTTCGTTAAATATTTAGTATATAACAAAATTAAAACCGGTTTAGTTTTGGAATAACTGTAAAGCTGTTATTATTGATAAATATGGCATTCGTTTCATGTAAGTGCTATTATTTTGATTTACTACAATGAGTGTTATTAAACAATAGCACGCAACACCTCGGTGTTGAGTTTTAAAGCAAAAATGTAAGTGGCGGACATGTTAACCATTCATATTTCGTTTGAGATTTTAATTTATGCTAGAATTAAACAACCTATATCTGAAAATATCCTGTATATTATTTTTATAAAATTTTCAGATATAAAATTCAACCAACAATGGTTGTGTTATTTGAATATCACCGACAACTAATCAAAAGTCTTGAAATTAATAAAGACCTTTTACTTTTTATACTCAGTTTTTCTTCGATTAAACAGAATGATGAAAGAGTGAAATTTGTATTGAAAAATTTTGAGAAATTGAATTTATTAAAAGACATAAAATATCATGAGAATAAATCGAATAAAAAATCCACAGCGTTACGACTAAAAGGCAATAAATATTTTTTGATGAAAGATCAATTCTATTGGTCTGCCTTAGAATTGTATAATAAAAGTATTTGTTATGCTGAAATAGGTTCAATAAATTTAGCGATGGGTTATGCAAATCGATCAGCAGCTTATTTTGAATTACAGGAATACGATAAATGCTTAGAAAATATTAAGCTGGCTAGAGATTCCAGTCAACTTCCACAAAGTTTAAACGAAAAGTTAAAGAAAAGGGAAAATAATTGTTTGAGCTATTTAACTAAGAAGTTGGTTTTAAATCAAGAAGATAAAACTTATCAATCTTATGTCCAGACACTTTCTTATCCTCCACATTCATCTATACCTTTTGCTGCAAATTGCTTAGAGCTCAGAGAGAATAAACATTTTGGGCGCTTTCTCGTCACAAATCAAGAATTGAAAGCTGGTGATTGTATAATTATTGAAGAACCATTTCTGCTTACTTTAGATCCAAATCAAACATATAAACGCTGTGCATTTTGTAGAAAGGAGAACTTATTCTCCTTAATTCCTTGTAAACAATGCACCGGAGCTATGTTCTGTAATGATTTATGCTACGAATCGGCATTTGCAACATTCCATAAATTTGAATGTTCTGCTGTAAATGCTTTAAATAATTTGGTTTTTAAAACCCAAAGATGTGCACTACGGGTCGTTCTACTTTTATTTTCTAATATACAAGAATTAGATAAAATAAAAGATTTTGTAAATACGAAACAAAAAGTTGATCCATTTGAATTTGATTATAACAAAGAAAAAAATATTTTTGATACTTACAAATTGATTCACAGCTTGGAATCGCACGTAAGTAAACGTTCCAATGAAGATTTAGCAGAAAATTCATCGATTGCTGCTATTATTTACAAATGCTTAAAACAGAATGTTTATTTAAAAGAAATTTTTAAAAAAGATTCTGAATATGAAAAATTGTTTTTAAATTTATTATTTCACAATTTACTAACCATGCCGATCAATTATCAAACATTGACGGTTTATATCGAACAAATTCGAAATCTCACAGATAGTTTAACATATGGTTCTGGTGTTTATCCTCTTCATGCCTTGATTAATAATAGTTGTGCACCGAATGTAAAAGCATTCACTGGACCAAATACCGAAATGATTTTATATGCTTGGCGTAATATTTGTAAAGGTGAACAACTGTTTATTTGCTATGGGTAAGTTATCTATTTAACATAATTTTAAATCGCGATTTTCTTAAAAGTAATTGTGGTAGTGTTAAGAGAGATGAAAATGTAACAACTAATATTAACAATTGTTTTCCAGAACAAATCATTATACCACTACAAAAAGTGAAAGACAGCTAGCGCTAAAATCGCATTACCTGTTCGAATGTCGTTGCAAAGCTTGTCAACAAAACTTCCCAACTGTTGATCAATTGCGTGTGGTTCCCAATTTAACGTTTATTGTAACGGAAAAAGTAAATCGTCAATTGGCCGAAGGTAATTTGCAAGATCGTCAAATTTATGCAAAGAAAGTTATGCCCATATTGATAGAGTATTTACGTAAACATGATCACCATTATCCAGCTTCTCAAATATATAATGCACAGGAAGCTCTAAAAGGTTGTATTAATACTTTATTTGAAAAAAAGCAAAGCGATTGGTAATATGATTTGAATTTGTATTAAGAACGCTGAATTTTTATTTTATTGAAATAAAGAAATATTTAGTTTTGTTATTTTGAAATTTGCTACTAACCAAAATTTGAATTCATTAATACTAACGTTGATAACAAGGGTGTGAAGAGGTGAATAACAATAAAGAATATTTCACCATACCTGAATTTTAAAATCTTCCTGATTGTACAAAAAATGTTTTTGTGGAATCAAAGGGATTTCTAAAAAGATAAGTGTCTTATTGTAAATCAATAGGATCTAAGTCGGATAAGACTTTGATTTTATTGCTTATCACTTTTTGGAATATTAACATTTAGATCTACTTCAACTTCTAAACAATAACCATAGGTGACAAACACGTGAATTCAGCAAAAACAATGCAATTTTGGAAATGAGGTTTTAATTTTGTATATTTAGGTATTGGAATTCATTGACATCAATAAAAAAAAATTTCTGCGTTTTTAGTTTTTTACCCTATCTTAAGATACAGGATGTTGAACCCTGGTGTATTGAAATGGCTCTACAGTCAAAACTACTTGACTGATTTTAAAGTTATATAGCTCAAAATGTAGGTATTGAACAGAGCTAATCAAAATAATAAATAATAAAATAATAAAAAAAACTTAATTTTTTAACTCCACTTTTTTTTATGATGAAAAATTTTAAGGCGTGTTGCATTAAAATTAATAAAAAAAACAAAAAATTTTCCCCTCCTGAATTTTTGTACCTGTACCTAATGTACCTTTCACATATTAAGAAATCAAAAATTTGAAAAATACGCATTTCTAAAAAATAGAATTTGAACTTTTTACCGTTATTTTTCAAAAAGAAAGTGTTCAAGGTCATATAATGTGAATTATTATTTTGATTAGCTCTGTTCAATACCTACATTTTGAGCTATACAACATTAAAATCAGTCCAGTTGTTTTAACTGTAGAGCCATTTCAATACACCAGGGACGAGCAATTTCTTGATTTTTTAACACCCTGTATCTTAAGACAGGGTTAAAAAAAAAAACTAAAAACGCAGAAAATTTTTTTTATTGATGTCAACAAATTTCAATACCTAAATATACAAAATTAAAACCTCATCAGACCTTGCTGATTTCACGTGTTTTTCACCCATATTTTGTTTTAAATAAATGGGTTGTGTTGCAGGAATTACAATATGTGTCACGACACATAAAAACCTTTTAAAACCAAGGTTCCATAAAAACATGCGTTCTACGGTGTTGATCTGAGAGTATATATAAATATAGTGGCAAATTCCTAGATCATGTGACGCCGTCTTCCTCAATGATTAAACCCAAATATAAAATTATGTGAAAGTTCGTTTTATCGAGCAATCAATAGCCTGCCATCATCAAGAAATATTCCATAACTAACATTGAGGGTGCTAAAATTGACTGAATACAATACGTCTGCTATCACCCATAAGATATAACATTGGGTTGTGCTTTCTCATTGGAGTACGCGGGGTTGCCACACCAATTGTAGATCAAAAATTTAAAAAAAAAATACAATTAGTTTAAGTTATTCATAAGCATTTATTAGTAAATTTTATTCATAATTCAGAAGGTTATATGCATTCCAAGCTCACTTCATTTCATGAAACCTCAATTTATCGAAAAATATAATTTAAACTTAGTACAAAATTATTTATTTAATTTATAACTGTGCCATATTCGATGGAGTTAATAAAATCTGCAAACAAAGATGTAAACATTTAAGAGCATGAACAACTTGCGCAGCTGGATAAAATTTATCATTTGTTCTTAAATAGTTAATACTATCAATCAATACTGTCTTTGCGAAATTCTTATCGTTACTTTTTAAATTTGTAAAAATCTCATTGGTATAGAGATACGGCAAATCCAGTTTGCTTTTTAATTGCCTAAATATTGGATAATTAAATTGACATGCTTCACATTTACAATCGAAAATAAACGTTGATTTTAATATAGCTTGACGATCAAATTTTGACATAAAATTGTGATTTGGGCTGAAAAGTAGAAACGGAAAAGTGGTATAATCAACTTTTATTGTTTGGAATAGGATTTGCTTACCCATAGCTTTCAAACAACTGTTCTCCTTTAGAAATTTTACGAGTAACATACAAATATCTATAGTTATTATTTCCCTCGATATTAATAACATTCGGTGAACAACTATGATTTAGAATGCTAAAAATCGGATAAATTCCAACAGCGTATCTATAGAGATGTAAATCATTTTGAAAACCTAGAAAAACAACTTTATTTGATCCTGTTTGTAAATGCTTCAAATATTTAGAATTTTTCTCTGGAACTTGAACATTTAAAGAACTATAGTTAATTTCGGCTGCTTGTAACTGAAGATATAGTAACTCTAAAAATATTTTTTCATAAGAACTATTCGTTATAATTTTCTTTAAATATTGATTTTCTTTTATAGTAGCATAAAGCATTGCGACCACGGCAATCGTTTCATTTAAATCGTTTTCTGATCTTTTGCTTTCGTTTGATTCTAATCCATGAATGAGTTTATAATTTTTCTTTATACACTCATATTTGAATACATTAAAATTTTCACAATTGTTTTTCATTCTAACCTTTTTTATTTTTTTCAACTCTTCAATATCACTAAACAAACCCAAAACCACGCGTAACGCTGATCTTTCTATTAGGGTTAACGTTTTTAAAACGTTTTGTGATGTACATTCAAATTTATGAAACAATTCAAAACCCTTTTCATAACAATCGTTATTGCAAAACATAGTTTCTGTGCAATTATTACATGGAATTAACGATAGCGTATTTTCTTGAAGACAATAGGCACATCTTGAATATGCAAAAGTTGTATCCAAAGTTTTGATTTTTAACGGGGGTTCTACTGCTATACAGTCACCGACTTCTAAATCTTGATTTGTTACAATTAATCGTCCAAATTCGTTATTTTCCTTTATTTCTAAACAATTTGCGATATATTGAACGTTATGGTGTGGTGGATATGAGAGTTGTGGCACAAAATCATCATCATTTTTTTCGTTCAAATCCGTTTTAGATTGGTTTAATTTAATCAAACAATTATGTTCCCTTTTGTTTAATTTTTTTTGTAAATTTGAAGATAATCTGCTTGAACTTCTAGCCAGGTTTATATTTTCTAAACATTTTTCATATTCTTTTAGCTCATAATAGACTGCAGAGCGATTTCCATATCCCAATGATAAATTCTCTGATTTTGGTTCAGCGTAACATATACTTTTATTATATAACTGCAGTGCCAGCCAATAGTTAATGGCTTTCAATGAAAAATATTTATTACCCTGATTTCGATATTCAACCGAGTTTTTCTTTGATTTTGGATCATTTTTAATATATTTAAAAATATTTGTTTTCTCGAATTCTTTCAATTCAAAAATAATTTTATCGTATATTGTAGGCTTTTTTCTGTGTCTTTCCTCCATTTCTTTAAATAAATTACAATAATAATCAAACTCCGTCATTTTATTGATATTTTTCATCTGAAATGTATTTAAATGTAATAATAGTGATTATCATAGTTAGTTTTAAAATCGGACTTAAACGATTTCACTGCCCAATATCTGGAAAAAAAAACCTATAAGATGTAGTAATATATTTGGTAATTTTAAAAAAAAATCCAGAATTAGTTAACCAAAAAATCCGTTCAATTTAATTTATACCGGACGTGGTCCGCGTATAAAAAATCTGTGTCGATTTAAGATGGATTTTTGTACCATTAACACAAGGATCTGGTCCGATGACGAACTTGGTCCGCAATCGTTACTGTGAAAATTTTACGGATCTGACTAAGTCCGCGGATAAGTCCTATCGTGTATAGTTAGCTATTGATGTCATTCTAAAGTTTGTCTGTATATAATGGTCAATAACACGTTTATAAATTAAATATCATGCACACTATATCCCCTAAAATGGCATAATTTTAAATGATTAAACTATTGCCACGATTCTTACAGAATTTGTCCAAATTAAATATACAAAAAATTACATTCTGTCTTCCTAAAATGTAGATTGAAATACAACCACCAGTAAAACAGTTAATCGATAATCGTTTTAACAAAATTTCCAACAAAAAGAATATTGCATGAAAATATTGATGTATAGTAGTTATATCCCTTCCACCCACTTTTGTTTTTATTAAAAATGGAGTATGAGGATGATTTATTTAGTCATCTGACGTGTGAATATAATTTAGTTAGACAAATAATTTTGTTATTTCCATTTTTGTTAGTGTTGATAGTTACTGGAGAGATCCGATTAATTGGCTCCCTCGACGGAATCAATTTGGAACATCTCTCTTTTAATATCCGTATAATTTCTATTATTTGTTTCGCTGCTCTTTTTCGTTTGGGTAATGTTTACCTTAGCCATAGTGAAATTATTAACTAATAGTCGGGGAGTCAGCTAAGTAGTGTGATAGTGATACCACATATTAACTGCCACTCGCTCAGTATCCAAATTTCGAGAATAAACCATATGTTGTGAATGTTAGTCCTTTTTTGGCAGTTCACTAGCACCAATAACGGTACACTGCTAGTTTACTAAGTAGCAAGTAATCTGACTATCAACTTGATCGGTAGATTGTTTATTACTTGTGAACAGTGAACATGATTAAACTGAACGGGTTTACTAGCTAGCAGCATAGTTGTAGCGATAACAAGCTTTTGGTGTTGTAGCGATAACTCATTCAATAAATTTAATTATAATAAACAAAGTTCTCAGCATATATCTACTGGACAGTACATCCGCTACCAAATAGTGAATAAGCCAGCTACCTAGTAGTTATAGTTAACTCACACTCAATATAATCGACTTTGTGTCGATTAAATCTGGCTCGCCGTAGCTCTTGTGGGAAATCTTGTTCAGACCATGTATGCCAGTGATTTAGAAGCTAAACGTGGTCGGAACACAATTTTAGTGGAGGAGTTCAATGCTAGGGATTTAAGGGCCCATACACATACAAGCATACTTGATATGAATCCTTCCAAAATAATTGACTATCTCAAACATATATTGATTTTTATCGGCCATCATAAGCTTGTAAAATCGAGATTGTATGTGGATTGGTGTGGTTGTAATCCCAATATTGATCACATTATTTTAAATAGCAGAAAAACCCCCTATATATAACCCTTATTCATTTTTTAGCACAGAAAAAATCGTTGTAGCGCCATTTAAAACTTAAACTCAATATAAAAAAAAAATTCAAAAAATAATTATAAAGAAAATTTTGAGAAAATTCAAAAAAATTTAAACAAAAACCTAAAGCTGGGTTTTAACATGCGAACTGTGTACTGTGAAATTGTTTATTAACCAATCAGAGAAGAGAATTTTATATTCACCACAAAATTCTTATTTTTGATTGGTTAATAACACCTTTAACAGTTCGCATGTTAAAACACAGATTAATACAATTTTTAACATATGACAATGTTGATTGTTTTTTGCATATGGACTGGAGTCTATATAGTGGGATATGGAGAATATAGGTTTTGATAGCAGGATATTGCATTGACTAGATAAATAATTATTTGTTTATAATTAAAAGTATATTATTTTAAACGAATTATATTATTAATTTTACATATTATAATATACGTACTTTTCAAGTACAGTAGAATTCGTTTATAATGAACACACGCGGTATTATGGACTATTTTGTCGGTCAGTTTAATTCACATGAGCAATAATTTCATATGTTTATAATGAACAAAAATTTAAGTGTCTTGGCTGTTCATTATAAACGAATTCTACTGCTTATTATATATCAAATTACAAATATAACAATTTACATTTAAAAGTTACTATATATGTATTAATAATTTGAAATAAACTTACAATTAATTCTAGGAATTCCTAGAATTTCCTATGCATGTGATTGGAATTGTGATTATTACGAAAAATATATTTACTTCAAAACGAAGATTATGTTCAAACTTCAAATTATAGTTCAAGATAATATTAACAATCAATAAAAAAAAGTTTTGCACAATTTTTTTAATTTATCTTACTATTGCGTTAGCAAATTGTCTTCTGACTGAATAGTAAAATGTTTGGAATTTAAAATGATTGTTGCATTGCACCAACTTGATAATTCGATTACATTGAGATTGTTTACAATTGCTACCATCCAAAAATTTTACTACACAGTCAGTACATTAAACTAGAAACATGTTCTGCAATTAGCTATAACTAGAAAATTGTAAACAAAGGTTGAAAGAAAGAATTCCGTACTCGGTAGCTTTTAAACTCCCCAACTATTTAGTAGCAATTAATTGTCAAGTGTAAACTCACTCAATGTAATCGAAACTTCTGTCAGCAAAATAATTTGACATTTTTTCGGGGAAAAACCAAATTATTTACGACATATAGCTACATGAAGAATGTACGAAACGGCGAAAGTATTTTTAAAGTGGTAAATTTATGATTGTTTTAGAAAAACTTGTTTATTTGATGACCACGTTACGTATTTATATAAACACTTACACAGAATGAAAACTTATGAAAACTTTATATGTTTAATATTGCTTTTTTATAACGTAATAGCAATTACCATTGCCTTGGATTAATATATTTATCCTAGCTCAAACCTAATACGTTTCACGTAGTTTTTTAATGCATCTCTGAATTGATGAAATGAGATTTTGATATAAGAAACTTAAAAGAATTGAGAATTCTCGAAAGAAACTTTTTAGCTTAAGCTCTTCCATTAAGCCTTACAGCTACAAATAAACCAAGCAGCTGTAATAAAAAGAAATACACCATGCATTTCTTGTGAATTTTTTAAAACCATATATATAAGTTTTCTTTTCCAGCTTCTTAACTACATATATAAAACAAAATATAAAACACACATTTGGAGAGCAAAAAGTGATATAGTCCAGCAAACTAAAGCATATGTTTCATAATGCTTTGACGAATTTCTTGTACAATATTCCATGTTTGTAGTTGAAATGATGATGTCAAAACAAAATTCAATTCCTTATCTAATACCATCCATTCCATAGCTGCCTGAGCAACCGGATGTCATTTGATAGCCAACCGAGATCACCTACACGAGGAATGTAACATTTTATCGGTCCGTGATAATAACGAAATGCTTACCAAACAATATCTATGGGCCTGTCATAAAGAGCAACATCACTGCAATGATACATTATTCATGACAACACCATCTAGCTAGAGACATAAGGACTGCGAAATGCTTCCTACATGATGTTAAAAACAATCAATCGAGTTCTTAATAGCAAGCCACCACAAATCGCTGCCGAAGAAGTAAAACTACCACGCAGCACCAGAGCCATCCTAGCCCAGTTAAGATACGGTTGGTCACGCGCATCTTAAATAACTACATGAGTAGAATTGACAAGTGTCCCGCATGTGAGGACACGCCATATGATGCTAACCACTTTTTCAATTGTCCAGAGAAACCAAACAACCAATTTTTTGGGGCAATCGGCATTTTACCGAGCTTGCCGAACGAAAAAGCGGCCGGATCTAGAGAAATGGCAGTACAAAAGTTTTCGGACTCATCAAGGTCCAAGGACAGCCTCACGAAGTATAAAATATGTGGTAATCATCAAATGAACTCGATGTGGGCTTAGGGACTATTATTAATTTGTATATTTGAGAAGAAAAAAATGTCTGTTTCAGCTCTATACAAATACCTCGCTTGGGGAATTTTGTTAACATTGAATGAGCCATGAACACAAGAGATCAATCATTTATATAATCTTTTCTGCATAACGTCAACAAAAAAACATAATATAATTAACAAAACAAATTTTTATTCATCAATTCATCATTTCTGCTTGACCCAACAGAAGCACTAAACAAAATTGTAGAACCGTTTGAACATGAAGAACTTGTGCTGCTGGATAAAACATATCATATTTACGTAAATAACTGCGGCAGGAAGATAATACATTTTTTGCAAAATTTTTATGGTTTTTCATCAGTTTTACAAAGATTTTCTTTGAATAAAGATGCGGCAAAAGCGGCATTAACTTTAGATCTTCATAATATGGATAATTTCGTTTACAAGCTATACATTTACAATCAAATAAAAATTGCGATTTTAACACAGAATGTCTTTCTTTTCTAACCATTGCAGAATGATGTGGACTAAAAGGGAAATATTTGATGTTACTAATAAGCATTGAACACATTAATATTTTTTATAACTTGGATTACTGTCACTTACCCGTAATTATCAAATATCTGCTCTCCTTTGTCAATATTACGAAGCACGTATAAACATATTTGATTATTATCGTTTTTAAAATTTCCAACATTTGGCGAGCAACTGTGATTTAGCATACTGATAAGTGGATAAATCCCAGCCGCAAAACTTGCCGAATTCAGTTCGTCATATTTTCGAAAACTACCAGAAATAAAATTTGGAAGAACATTCAGATATTCAACGTTCTTAATTTTAAACGATTCTAAGGTTAAGAAATATGGCGTTGTTGTGTGAACATGATAAAATAATTGTTGTAGAAATAACTTTTCATATGAACTGTCTTTAGCGAATATTTCTTTTAAATGAATATTATCCTTTAAATATATAAAGAACATTGCAGCAACACTTATGTTATCTTTATAGTTCTCAAATGATTCCTGATTTTCATTTGTTTTTAAACTATGCGCTAGTTTATACTTAGTAGAAATTGTGCTATTCATATAATCAAAATTAAACACGTTAATTTTATTAAAATCTTTTTCCATTTTGTTAATTTTTCTGAGTTCTTGAATATTACTAAACAATCCTAAAACAAGTCGTAATGCAGCTCTTTGTATCAAGGGAGACATGTTAAGAGCAGTTATAGATGTACATTCAAATTTATGAAATAACTCGAAACCTTTTTGAAAGCAGTCATTGCTACAAAACATCGTACCTGTGCAATAGTTGCATGGTATTAAAGAATTACAGTTTTCTTGTACGCAATAGGCGCATCTTGAGTAATTTAAATCTGATTCTAAAGTTAAGCAATTCAATGGTGACTCAATTGCTATACATTCTCCAACTTTTAAATCTCTATTTGTTATAATGAATCGACCAAATGCTTTATTTTCCCTTAATTCTAGGCAGTCGGCAATAAAAGGAACTTTCTCATGTGGCGGATGCGATAGTTTTGGAATAAATTTTATGTAATCATCGAGACTTTTGTTCAGCTCCATATTAAGCTCTTGTAGTTTACTAAGACAATTCTCTTCTCTTTTGTTTAATTTTTCTTGTAAGTTTGCGGATAATCCACTTGAAGAACTTCTGGCTAGTTTAATATTTTCAATACATTTATCATATTCTTTCAATTCATAATACACTGCTGAACGATTCCCAAATCCTAATGATAAGTTTTCTGAGTTTAATTCAGCAAAACATATACTTTTATTGTAGAACTGTAAAGCTAGAGAATAGTTTTGGTTTTTCAATGAAAAGTGTTGATTGCCCATCTGACGATATTCTCCTGATTTTTTATTGGATTTCTCATCAAATGTTTTTATTTCTTTTAACATATTAGATGATTCGATTAAGCTTGTTGCTAATTTTATATCATCGTAAACACATTGTTGGAATGTGTTTGTTGGTGGATCTGAAATGTGTGTGTTCATGTTTTTCAAACTAGTAACCTGGAATTAGGAAGTATCATAATTAAACAAAACAAAACATATTTTGCAACCGTCGTTTCCGTAATCAAAGTTTTCAAAAGAATTCTTACTTATTTTTTACGTTTCTTACCAGATTTTACGATTGGTCTATTTTGTTTGTAAGATAGGAATTAACATTGGTTAATTCCTAAAGTTCTCTATACTATCACTTTACACCTTGAAGAATAGCACAACTATTTAATTATGGAATGAAAGGTTACTAACAATATTAATAATAAATCAAAAGCTGGTTATTTAGTAATTAAACGCAATTTGATTTCACTTTTCTAGATATTAAATCGTCTGATTCCCGCGAAAAGTTTTTGAATAAACTTCAAAAGACAAAACTCAAAAGCAATTGTTTATATTTTGTACCAGCTGGTTAAGCCAAGGTTACATGTTGAAAACAATTCGATATTGTGTTGACGTACACACGCTGTTCACACGTGGCGATTAGAACTTGTTTAAAGCTCGTCTCCACTAACCGCACTGAACTTTTGCTAATTCGCAAACGCGTTTACAAAATAGATTTATTTATACTAAGTTTACACCAGGATCTAATAGGTACATACTATACTTATTAGGTCGACTATGGTCGATGTAAACAGTTATCAAAAAGGTACGTACCAAATATTTGGTAGGATGATTTGCTACGTATCAAATTAGGTACGTAGCAAATAGATATTATTTTTACGGTGTGAACACTAAAATTAGGTATGACATTTAAAATAAAAATAAATCAACTTATTTTATAAATATATATTTATGTTTGATGTGATTTTTTTGCTGAAATTAAAAATAAAATAAATTTTAGCATTAATATAATAAATGTTTTCAGTGTTTTATAAAAAATATTTATGGAAATTTTTTTCCCAACCAAAAAATTAACAATGAAAGGACGCGCTAAAAATTAATATGTCATACCTAATTAATAAGAGTTTACATCACCGTATCAAATTTAAAAAGTATGATGGTGAAAATGGCTAGCAAATTTGATACGTAGCAAATTAGATACTGGTGTAAACTTAGTATTAGTGGATTGGGTACTGAATTCGAGCAGGAACAAACCGTTTTCTAACATGTGTCTTCTCACTAGTTAAAATCTCACGTGAGATTTTAAGTTTGTTTGTATATGTAAGTAAATGCAATAAATTTTTGTCTTGCTTTCGCTAATGTTAAAAATATTGTTTGTTCATTTTGATAAATAAAGAAAAAGTTTAAGTGATGGTATGTAGACTTTCTTTAATTGCCTCCAAGCAAAGAATTAAGAGACTAATACTATGTCTTGACGTAGCAATTAATTGACTACAATTATCCTACACTGCAATTAATTGATGCGTGAAGACGTAAAATATGGCAATAATTGAGGACTACAATAATTATATGTTTTCAACTCAAATTATTGTAGTCAATTATCTTAGTTTTCGTTATTGACGTTTGGAATACTTTAGTGGCTCCAAATGACGTTATGTCGAATTCTTTTCACCCAAATCCATCAAAAAAAATTGATGTAAATCAAAAATTTTGTTCTTTTCACCCAAAAACATCAATTTTTTTTCCGATTTACATAAAAAAAAAATGTACATTTTTTCGTAAATTTTTTTGACATTACTAATATCAACAAAGAAAATTTAAAAAATAAACGTTTTGTTAACGACAATTTTTATATAACTATGAATTGTTTAATTTTGAAGAATTAATTATTGGGTTTTGTATTATATATATACAATATAATGTAACTAACATTTAATAAAATAACTCCTAATAAATAAAAAAACTCTAAAATGGATTTATTATAGAATTAAAATATTATATTTCATTGGGCGGATATAAAAAGATGCATCATAGAAAAAAACGAAGACGCATTTCTCTAAAATGAAGTAATTTAAATTGAAAACAAATATGAATTATTTTATTTACAAATTAATTGAGCCTTTTATAAATATTTCAATACCTAATTGCAGCAATATGCTATTATACGAAATTTTTCAAATTTAAAAGTAGACAACCGCCATTTAAATATCACTAATACATACATATTTCACATCAACTTTTGTTTTTTGTTCTTTTCAGACCCGAATTTATAAATTGATTTAGAAAAGTCAAAAGAAAACCACATTAGAATATTTTTAAATATATTCTGTAGTTTTTAAATTCAAAATATATTATTAAAATTTTTAATAATATTTAGGACTATTTTAATTATTAACTATACTTTTTCATCAAACAAATTGAACAAATTGAAAACATAAAATTTGTAGTCAGTTAGTTTTAGTATTGACTAAGTGTCTGGTCAAAATATTGCCTAATAATTTTTATAGTCAAGACTGAAACTAGAATTAATTGATCTGAACAATATATTGTAGTAACCAATTAATTGCTACGTCAAGACATAGTAAGATACCCATGACAGACACAAACTAGATAATCGTGAATTCCCGATTATCCTGTTATTTTTTTCAGTCTGTCACTACACGATTACACTGCTTTCAAGATAATCGTGTTTCATAACTAGATTATCGTAATCTTGTTTTTCAAACCCGATAATCGTGAAATGCGAAAAAGAGAAAGAACGTGTAAGAGTAATAGAACTATTTTTTAAACAATATTAACGAAAAAGCTTTGACAGATAAATATAGTTTCAACAAAAAATATTAATTAGATTCAAATTATGATTTCAGTATTATTATTTTATTGCTACTAAAGTTTTATTAATTTCTAATCAGTCTGTTTTCTCATAATTAATTTCCAAAATAATATTTTTATGTTATTAAAATATCAAATGTGAAATAAAGTTTGTTATGTCGTGTTCTTTGGCTTGATCGAAAAAAAATTGATTTATTTGTTTGCCAACGAACAGCATAAAGTAAATCAATCTAATTTTGCATATGTAGTAGTAAATTGTTTTGACTCTTTGTTCTATCAGTTGATATGTTTGGTTATGTTTACATTTGAAAATGATAAATTTCACGTTTTATCATTTTATTTGTAATAACTTTATTATTAATTAGTAATTTAAATAATAATAAATTATTTTTAAACAAAATAATAATAATAATTAAAATGGCGGGTTTTTTTGTTTACATAAATTTGACAGTTAAAAATAATATTTCAATGTATTTGTAAAATCTACCAAAAAATCTAGATTTTTAAAACTTGATCTAGATCAAAAAATAAATCAATCTTTTTTTGCCAAAGAACACAAACTGACAGCTAATTTGATCTGACAGCTAATTTTTTTGATCTCAGATCAATTTTTTTTGATCTCAGATCAATTTTTTTTTGCCAAAGAACACGACATTAGCATGCTGAAATCATTAAAGAATATTTCATTGAGTGAAACTAGGTAAAATTCTGTAATCGTGTTTGTGTCTGTCATTAAAATTTTCAGATCGCGATTACAATAATTAAAATTGAGATCGCGATTAGAGATAATCGGGATTATGTTTATGTCTGTCAATGGTATAAGGAAATGAAACTACTGTATATATACACAAAAATATTTGAAGCCGTTTTTCTCTCTTCTCCTCTCGTATTTGTTCATTTTAAGTTGTCAAAAAAAAAACATCGTTTGGTTTGGTTATAATTTGGTTTTAATAAAATTGTTTTTACTATTTATCGTGGTGATATTTTGATGAATTTATAATAAATATAAAAACGGTTACCTAGTGATTTTATTATAATTTAAAAATAATTTTAAAAAAATTAATATATTTAAGTGAAAATTTTGAATAAAACATTAAATATGAAGTCGTGTGATAATGACGTGTAAAAATTACCGAAAACATATACAGGATGGAATTTCTTATCATAGATAACTAATATTGATATTATAATTTACTTTTCTATTAATAAGTTTTGTTTTTTAAATATTTTCGAGAAAAAAATATAATCTAAAATCAATGTAAACAATAATAGAATGCTTCCATTTTAGATTGTCAAATTTTTTATGTTGTATTGTCAAATTTTTTTATGTTGTTTTTCTATGTAATGGCATCTCTTTTTTTATATTAATTTTAGGGGCAAAAATACGCTTAGATTTGGAATTCAATGCAATAATAGAAATATTTACGGCGCCTCTACTAAAACGCAAGTGTGTTAGTAACAATTTATTGGTGTGCAAAAATTGCTTCAATTTTTAACATCAATTTCTCTTCCTCTATTCTCTTAATTCTTTGCCTCCAAGTGAGAAAATTAATTGAGATAACACAACAATATGTCCATCCTGTTGGTTTACCTATTGATATGGAAAACATGATGTTTTTGCATGTTTGTGCGCGTTCGGTGGAGACATGTTTTTGTTTTCACTTCATATGATTTAGGAAGTAGGTAGATCTGTCATGTATATTTTTTACTGTGCTAATTAAATTTTGTTATTATTTTATTTTATATTAATATATATTTATTAGGGGATATTACTCCTACTTGGGCGCCAAGATTTTCGTTTTATTTGATATAGAATCACTCACTGAAGCGAATAAAACCAAAACGAGTTGTATATCAGCCTCGGGGTACAAGATACAGGCCTTTGAAAAAAGCAAAATCTATTCAAAATTACACTGTTTTGACAAGAATTTTTTCTGTTTTTTTTAATTTTTGCTTTATTTCCTATGTGCTTATAAGATAAACAGATCAAAACTGTCCCTTTTACTAAATTTTCTTAATTTAGGATAAAAATAACAAAAAAAAACCACTTTAGTATTATTATTCATTTATTTCGGCTCAATTTACACAAATTACATAAACATTCATTGTTATTAAAATAAATTAAACACTTCACAAAACCTTAGCAAGTAATACATGATTTCAACCTCAATTATTAACTATTACAACTATTTTGAATGGTTTTTAGAATGGTTTGATAGGTGGAGAGACATTTAGATCAAACCAAACTCATTGCATTATTGCTTACTTTACAATACTTATTTAATCTTAAAAATAATACAAATTTATGTTTCGTTCTCAATATAGACAACTGATTTCAAATCCTAAGCTTTCTCATTAGAAAGAAGAAGAAAACTATAGTTATTATTTAATTTTCTATAAATATAAAAAGAGTTATTACCCAATGCTATAATTGTTGCAAACATTTTGATTAACACTCTAAAATTAATAAATCTTAAAAAATCCTAACAAATCCTAGTAACTCCAATGTTGGCAAAATTACACTACTTTTTTAGTTATAACTATTATGTATAGTTCCCACTATCCACTTTGAAGACAGTTCACAAACATTTATACAAAAGGAAAAAGTGTAGAAGTTTAGGCTGAACTAAAAAAATCCCGGACAGCCTTAGAGAAGCTCTTAATAGAAGACAACGACTTAAGGGCTTCTGGCCTTATGAAATTGTATGTTCCAGGTCCATGGACCCATATTTGGGAAGCCACACACGCAGAGTTATGTTTAGGAATGATAAAATTATTATTGCGTGTTCTGGATCAAACGATCACTCTTGAAACCAAATACCGCAGCAACACCTTCGCCTTGATGTGGTGCATAAAGATAGTAAGTCTGAATTTCAGATAGTCAGTCAAATTGCAGTTAAGAATTGTATAGGTTTTGGGAGAGATAGAAATACGATCCTTTCTTCTGATATTGTCGTTAAAAGCCACACTAAGCTTCCGCTCACTAGACTTATCCATTTTGCAGAATAAGACATCTCCATACGTAATGATAGGAACTAGTAAAGATCTTACAAGCATAAGACGGAGGTTAGTTAGAAGTAGACGAGCATTAGCCCACAGGAGTCTAAGATCAAAGTAGACCTTGCCAATCGTTCTATCAATATGGCTATTCCACTTTAGCTTGCTGTTAATAACTATGCCCAGGAATTACAACACCATTAATTTTTATTGGGATATGAATCAACTCAGAATTACCATTAATTAGGATAGCTTTGGTTTTACCAGCATTAAGTAGAAGCCGATTATTGATAGACTATTCATATATGCTCTGTAGGTCCTCATTAATTTTGTTGACCGCTATATCAGCCTGGTTCTTAGGTACAGCCATACATAACTGGATGTCGTCCGCATACATTCTGGTTGAGGAGAACTTCACACTTTTCTCCAGGTCATTAACATACATACAGAACAATAGAGGACCCCAGAGAAGAGTTCACGAGAATTAGAAGATCCCACATCAGTCTTTACCAATTGATATCTCGGGGTAAGATAACTTCATATCATCTCAAGGGCCGAATTACTGAACATAAAATAACAGTTTAGTTTAGAGCAAAGCACCGAGAAGTCTACATGATTGAATGCTTTGGATAAATCAAGCAGAACCAGAATAGACGACAACAACATATCACTATGTTCACAAATTTCCCCAATAAGATCGGCGACAGTAGTAACAGCACTATGGTTCTTTCTGAACCCTGATTGTTTATCCGTTAGCAGCGAATGGCAATCCAGATGATCAAGAATGTGTAATCAACATAAGTTTCTCGACAATTTTAGAGAGCACCGGCAAAATACTAATAGGTCGGTAGTCATCAACCAAAGATGGCAAGTTCCTCTTCGGAACAGGTACCACCCTAGCCAGCTTCCAGGCCAGAGGAAAAGTCGACGTCGTCAAACAAGTATTAATAATATGCGTAACATGCACATAAATAAAAGGCATGATAAGCTGTAAAAAACGCCCATCCACCTGATCACATCCAGTTGATTTAGATTTAATTGACGAGTACGCACAGAACAATTCTTCATGATCAACATTACGGAAACCAAATTCGAAAACGCCAGCTGAAGAGCTGAGAATAGAGAAATTCTTAATCGGAGCAAAAGGGCTACCATACTCAACGAATTCATCATTGACCAAGTTAGGATCTACATTACAAGGTGTGCTCGTTTTACCACAAGCACCCATCCCTTTTAGCTCCGACCAGAGCTGCTGTGCGGACAGGTTACGGTTAAATCTATTGATCATTGCAAGCTTTCTCGCCTCCATGGTTTTCCTTTTCACCAACTTACAGAGATCAGTATACCTAACATAAGAATCCTTCGATTTATTATGAACCCAGAGCATGTAGGCCTCATTCCTAATCTTTCTAAGCTGTTTAATTTTAGGAGTCGTTACATCTTCACGAATTTTAGGAGAAAATAGCTTAATAGGCACGAATTTATTAAAGAGCCTCAGTATCGAAGAGTTCAAGAACTCAATTTGAATATTAACATCACAAGTGGAGTATATAGAACCCCAGTCGAGTTCTTCAACATCCTGTGCTAAGCCCAACAAGTCAAGACATTTGAAATCTCGATATTTTACAATTTGAGGTAGAGGAGCAACATTAGTAAGAAAAGATACAAGCAAACCATCATGGTCGCTCAGTCCAGGAAGTGGGATTTGAGCATGATTAGCAGCCAACAATGAAGTGTCAGTTATCACAAGGTCTAACAGAGAAGCAGTTGAATTTTGCGTTCTGGTCGGTAAATTATTTAGAACATTTAGATTAAGGGCAGCTAGGCTGTTCATAAAGCCAACCTTCATAGGTAAGTTACCGAGAAGGTTAATGTTAAAGTCACCGACAAGGACGATATTGGTATATAAACTAGCAACTGAACCAAAAGCATTGAAAAAGTTATCCAAGTTAACATCATTCATTCTGTAGACACAGGCAAGGAGTACCTCAAAGTTCTTATGTTTAACTGAGATCAATAAAAATTCAGCACATCGCGTGGCGTTATCAGATTTCTCAAGTATCTTGAACTTGTAGTCATTCCTCGAGTAAATTGCTATACCACCACCGGAACTATATACTCTATCATTCCTAATCAAATTAAAACCATTAAAATCAACAGACACACTACAAACCGAGTCCTTCAGCCAACTTTCCACCACACAGAGACAGCTAAATTCACTATTATGAAAAAAGTACCTGAACTCAAAGTTGGATCTTACCCCCCTAGCATTTAAGAAACCAACATTGAAATTACCAGAATTATCAGGTAAAAAATTACCTAGCAAAAGCTTATTATTACAAGACATTAAACAAATAAACAACTATTATTTATCACCATAAAATATCTCAAAAACAATCAAATAAATAAATATACCTCTATAAGATATCACAGCAATAATCGGTTTTTTGCTTATTAAGCATTAGTTTCATTAAGAACACCTGGCAGTCCTTAGCATCACATCTGTGGTTCGTTTTGATGAAACGATAGTTGACACAGTTTACGCACTTATTTGCAACGGAGCTACAACTTTTGACATTATTTTCACCACCACATTTCACACAGCTAACCCGAGCAGTGCAATTTTTAGATGAGTGAAAAAATCCCTGACACCTATAACAGCGTGTAACATTAAGATCCTCTTTAATCAGATATCTGCCACAGTGCAAATTAACAAATCGATCCACGAGTCTTACAAACGTGGAACCAATTGCTTCAATTTTAATCAGCCATTTGTGATTAGTCCTATTCTGTACACTAAACACTTTTTTAATTATGTCATCGGGACCAACGAAGTAATTGAGTTCAACCAAATCATTAATCAGCTCACTCCCCTCCAGATCCTTGTCCACATTTAAAAAGATAAGTCTTGGATTCCGCTTCTTTGTTAGAGATATCTTGTATTCAGCACCAATTTGACTCTCAATAATGGTAGCAAGTTTTCTTGTCGAATCACTATCCTTAGCATTAATGATGACTCCACCATCCCGCCTTGCTTTTACATCCACAATTGAGATGCCATGGGACGAAGGTCTCACTCTCTTAACAGTATATCGGATTTAGTTTCCATAATACCTGCTTCTTTTTAGGCACCAAAATTATAGCAGGAGCATCATCTCTAATCGCTACAGTATTCAGTTTTACCACATCAGGATAGGATTTTTCAGCATGACTGTGGCTACAAGATCTTGAAGCATTATCTAACACTTTCTTAATTTCATCACGGACCGCTTCAAAGTTGCTTGCGCCTAAGTTCAAGCAATCTTGCCTCAAATGGTCATAACGTGGGCGCCTAAGGTTATAATTATTTTTTTTAAGTTATTCATGTTGATTCTTTGAATTTGTATATCAAAAATAACATTTAAATTGCAACATTTGGTAAAAAAGTGTATTTTTATACGATATTTTATTTTTCAAAGGTTCCCGGGACTGATTTTCAAAAAAAAATTTTTGTAATTTGCTTATGAAAGTGCCCTAAAAAAATTGGCTGGCGCCTAAGTAAAAGTAATCTTGCCTTTTGCTCTGCCAAATATTTATGGATTCGCATATACAGCATTCGTATATAGAGCATATATGTATGTAGCTGGGTTATAACATTCGAACTGGGGATGATGTTATTAACCAATAAAATATAAGAATTTTGTGGTGAATATAAAATTCTCTTCTCTGATTGGTTAATAAAAACTTTCACAATCCACAGTTCGCATGTTAAGGCTGGGATTTGCGAACTATGGAGTTTCCAAAGAATTAAGAGAATAGAGAAAGTGAAATTGATGTTAAAATTTGAAGCAACTTTTGCACACCAATAAATTGTTACTAACACACATGCGTTTTAGTAGAGGCGCCGTAAATATTTTTACTATTGCATTGCATTCCAAATTTAAGCGTATTTTTGCCCCCAAAATTAATATGAAAAAAGAGACGCCATTACATAGAAAAGAAAAACAACAAAAACTAAAATTTGACAATCTAAATATGGCGCATTTTATTAATATCTTTACATTGATTTTGGATTAACTTTTTTGGCGAAAATATTTAAACAAATTTAGAACTTATTAATTGAAAAATAAATTATAATATCATTATTAGTTACCTACGATAAGAAATCCCATCCTGTATATGTTTTCGGACATTTTTACACATCTTTATCACACACTTCATATTTAATTTAATACATATAACATTATGGCAAAATACTTCAGGGGTAAGAGGTTAATGATTTCGGATCTTTTTCCTGATATCAATGTTCAATCTGCCATATACCTCAATGATAATCTACCACCTAGGCTGGCTGCTCTTGCTAAGTATTCACGAGTGATTAAGAAAAAAATGCTGATTGTCAGCTTTCGTGTGGGTTTGGCATCGGTTCGCATCGTACCTAGGAGTGGACTACCGTTTGATACAGATGACCTCCAGTCTCTGCAGACCCAGTTTCCTATCTCTGAATGATGACAGGCTTTGATCTTGTTTTTGCTATTTTATTCTTGAAAATTATTGTTTTTTTTTTTTCTTTTTCTCTGCATCCTGCACTGTGCGTCTGTTTGATCTCTTACTTTATCCTTAAAATTTTTATTTTTGTTAAACACGTAACCTTTAATCCCCCCTTATCCTCTTCCCTCCCCCACCCCTGTTGTCCCAGGCTTTCTTTTTGCCATTGTTTTTATGCCAGATAGCCCCATGGATCGGTCAACTGGTGCACATAGCACAATTTTTAGCATCATGCACCGTCTTGTTAACCAGTTTAACATTGGCCATTTCAATGCACAAAGTTTAAATCCCAGACTCAACTCGTCTAAGCTTGATGAAGTAAGGCACATAGTAAAGCATAGTCACCTTGACCTGGTTGCTGTGTCGGAAACCTGGTTCAAACAATATACGTCCAATGCTGCTGTTGCTATCGAGGGTTATCGTATCCACAGACTGGATAGACCAGTTAGACGTGGTGGTGGTGTGGCCCTGTATGTCAGCCGTAAATTTCAATCCAAACTTGTCCACTCTTATCTTACCCCAGAAGCTGAGATGCTCCTGGTTCAGGTTATTGTAGGGGGTCTGCCTATGCTTGTTGCTGTCACATATCTCCCCTCGGGTGGTATTAATGTTATAGAGGAAGTTCTTGCCGAATTCAGTACTCGATACCCGGTTGTTACTGTGGTCGGTGACTTCAATACTAACCTGCTGTCCTCTTCTTCTCTAGCAATCTGCAATAGTCTCTGTGAGAGGCTTGACATGACTTTAGTAACTAACAGCTGTCCAACACATCATGCTCGTGTCGGTACTACAAATTTGACAAGCATATCATCTGGCTCCTGCATAGACTTTTTCATGACTACTGATAGCTCACTTGTGAAAGAAAGCAATCAGTTCTGGGTACCAGGTATCTCTCACCATGCCCTTATTACCTTGTCGCTTGCCATCAGTAAAGACAACTATATTGCTCGGAAGAGTGTGCCAGACTACGGTCATACCAATATTGAGGCCCTGCTACTCGAGCTCAATTCGTTGGATTTTGATCCACTTTATTCTTCTACTGACATTGATCAAAAGCTGGACTACCTAAATGAAGTTCTGCTATCGCTCTTTTGCAGGTTTGTTCCAACTGTTTCTGTGAGTGGACAGAAAGTGACTACTATCGTCCTCACGTCAGAGATGCGTAATATTAAAGCCCTGCGTGACTTTGCTTATGCGGCTTATCTTCATGATGGCTCCCAGTATAACTGGGACTCTTACTGTTCTTACCGTAACCACTTTAGATCAATGATACGCAGGGCGAAAATTGATCTCGGAACTAAATTGTTTAGTCCAGCTGATTCGATGAATGATCTGTGGAGAAAGATTAGGAATATTGGCCTGATCAAGTCCCAAGAGGACTCTGAGTCCCTCAGTGAGGCTGAACTCAATCAGATTAACAAGTCATTTGTCAGCCCAAATCGATTTCCTCCTCTTGTCAGGTCTGATATTGGTCTCCCTGAGTCCGAATGCTCCTTTCTCTTCCAGCCTGTTTCACACGATGAAGTGGAGGCGGCTTTCTTCATGATTGGCTCAAATGCTGCTGGTCTTGACAATATTACCCTTAAATTTTTGAAATTAATATTTCCTTCTCTAGTTCCCCACGTCTGTCACATCATTAACTATTCTATCATGGTGGGTCGTTTTCCAGCGGCCTGGAAACTGGCCAAGGTGCTTCCTATCCCCAAAAAAAATAGTACTGATTTTCGTCCCATTAGCATCTTGCCAGTTTTGTCAAAAGTTTTTGAGCGGCTCATCTATGTGCAAATTTCTGACCATATAGCTAAGTCTAACCTACTGTATAGTAGGCAGTCTGGCTTTAGGAAGCGGCATAATACAACTTCGACATTGTTGGATGTCTCTGACCAAATAAGATTCAACACTAATAAGAAGATGCTGTCTATTCTCTTGCTACTTGACTTCAGCAAGGCTTTTGACTCGTTGGATCACTCTCTTCTGGTGGCTAAGCTCAAGACTCAATTCTTATTCTCCTCCAGTGCTTGAAATTTGATGTATTCATACTTAACAGGGAGGTACCAGTCTGTTTGCTCTCTGGATGTTATCTCTGATGCTCTTCCCATTGCTAAGGGTGTTCCGTAGGGTTCCATTTCGGGACCCCTATTGTTCTCAATGTTTATCAATGATATTGCTAAGTCCTGTCGCTTCTCTATGGTTCATCTTTTTGCTGATGATGTTCAGCTTCTTCATGCTAGGCCCCGGTTTAATTTACATGGCTGTGTTGAAGAAATTAATAGCGATCTCAAGTCTATTCTGGAGTGGGCCCTTGAAAATCGGATTTCGTTAAATCCTACCAAGTCGCAAGCATTGCTCTACAATTACTGCCTTCGAGCAGCCACCAACAGCGCATCTATTCAGATGGGCCGTGATGTCATACCCTTCTCATCTCAAGCGAAAAATCTAGGAGTTGTCTTTGATGACAGGTTGGATTGGAAGCTGCATGTAAACTCACTCGCTGGTCAAATTACTGGTGTCCTAAGGAGGCTACGTAGTGTGAGTTGTTACTTGCCATTTCATATAAGGAAGCAGCTGGTACTGTCACTAATACTACCCCTTGTTGACTATGGCCTTGAAGTTGTGTCTGGTTCTACGAATGATACCTTCATGGTTCTGCGGCGAGCCTTCAATTATGCTACTAAATTTGTTTACAATTTAAAGCCTAGGGATCATGTATCCCCCTTTGTCCACGATCTTCTTGGGACTTCCTTTGCAGACCATGCCAGTGTGCGACTCCTTTCTCACTTCTATCGCCTTGTCAAGTTTCAGTCTCCTTCGTATCTACTGAGGTGGTTTGTAATGGGAAGTTCCAGACGGCAGCACAATTTTGTAGTACCAAGGGTGTGTTGCGATCTTTGGGCAAAGTCCTATTCTGTAAGGGTCATCAAGCTTTTTAATTCATTGCCACAGTCCCTAAAGAGGTTTAACTTATCCCCGTTTCTTTTCACAAAGCGGCTGATTGACCACCTTAACTCGCTGCCCCTTGCGACTGTTTAACCTTACTGTCGATATCGTCGAATTATGTTGTGTTATGGTGCACTGTTGTTTTGACCTTCTACCTGCCTGCTGTCTGATGTTTGTTTCTACTGGGACTCCAATATCCTAAATCCTCTCCTATTCCCCCCCTCCCTCTCTTTCCCTTTCCTTCTCCTCTTCCCTCCCTATATCCTCTTGCTCCTTTCAATTCAAATTTTCTATTTTACTAATAACCTACCTGAGCTTTTTCTGTTATAGAACTATCTCCTCCTAATATCTTATCCATTTCATTTTTTCTTTTTTTTTTTTGCATGATGCCTACTACTGGTTCTCTCCTGGACTTTCTGCCTTGTCTCTTGGTTCAAGTTGAAGTTTGTTGCTTACCATTTTCTCCTGTGCAATATTGTGGGCCATGGCCTTATTGCTAAATTTCACTAAGCTTTACCGATTTATGCTTTCTAACTTCGATGTTATGCCTCCAACACTTAAGCAGATCCAATATTGTCCAGCATAGGAGTTTGCCGGTGGTAAGATTTATGCTGACCTTTTAATACTAATGAATTGATGTATATTAAATTAATACATATTAAAATTACTACTTAATACTAATGAATTTATGCTAAATGGATTTTGATTGAATTATATTTATTTTTCTTTAGTTTAGTTCTACTGTACATTGTTATGGGCTATTGCCTTTATGTATATTGTTAATAAATAAATAAATAAATAAAATAATTTTTTATTCTAAATTTTTACTTAATATATTTAATTTTTCAGTAAAACTATTTTTAAATTATAATAAAATCACTAGAATTTTTTATATTTACTATAAATTTGCCAAAAAATCACTACGATAATTAATAAAAACAATTTTACTATAACCAAGCCAAAGAATGTTTACAAAATTTTGTTTTTGACAATTTAAAACCGTGGAAAAATTGCTTCAAATATTGTTGTGTATATATACAGTAGTTTCATTTCCTCTTTTCTCTTAATTCTTTGGGAATTTCCTACTAACAAATCAGAGAAGAGATATTTATGTCGTTTTCTTTTTGCCAGAGCAAAAAGAGTGATATTTTTTTCATAAAAAGAATATGACAAAATTCTAGTTTTGTAGTTGTGTTTGTGAACTGTCTAGATCTAGATCTAGTTTTGTAGTTGTGTTTGTGAACTGTCATTTAATGTTTTAGTAATTAATTGTATTTAATTAAATAATTTGTATTAGTTTTTAATTTAAAACCCGATTTAAACATAAGATTTATTTAAACAATAACTATTTCACTTTAAAAAAATAATAACTAAATGGCGTCTTGTTTGTTTACAAATTTTGAGAGATGTGTAAATGTATTTGTGCAACTCTATTGTATTTACAACTTGGGGCTCGTTCGTAAACACCAAATCGCTAGCTTATTTTCCTATTTTGACTTTTGTGGCTGGAAATGGTCGTTCTTAAACTATTTCTTGCCTATTTAAGCAAGCGATTTAACAGATAAAGTTGTTCGGAAACTCCATTTCTATTCCAAAATAGGCGATTCGATCGCTTATTTTGGACTCACTGTTTTTGAGATCCTCAATAAGAACTGAGATCTAAAAGTGACATTTGCGGTTTTTATTTGATTTTGATCAAAACAAATACAATATTGTTACGTTTTTCCAAACTTCCTTCGAATTGGCCTAACTCACAATTCGATAAACGCAATTCCCAATCTCTTTCTGAGTTCGATCACTGATTAGTAAGCAAACACACCAGGTTTTATTAAGTATTCAACACCTTAATTGTTCCAAAACAACAGGAAAACAATACAGCAAACAATATTCCCAACTAGAATATTCTTCCAACAGCTTCGAAACTCCAACGGTTTATTGTAGAAATTTCCAATTCACAACGTTCAAAATAATACACAAAATATTTCTATTTAATAACTCTTATAACTTTATTTACAAAAACTTTACACAAAAACTAATTTAAAGATCACTTTTATAACTTTTAACTTCACAATCGCAGGTTTAAAATAAACTAATTAAAAACTACAAAAGGTATTTTTCTTATATACCTTCTGCAATACTTCTAGATAATTCGACATCACTTTCCAGAAACCTTGAGAAAACATTAGAATATTCGATTATTTTACGTTATGTTGATTTGATTCATAAAATCGTTTATGTTGACCCTATTTCTAAGAAGAGACAACAACAACAATATTCATTTCATTAACTTGTTTGTTGATTTTATTTTCCTGGAAGTGACCGTAATCGTTTAGATCTTTCTGTAATCGTCTAGATTTTTCTGCAATCGTAACAATACCCTCCACTTAAGCCTGTTCGTCCCGAACAGGATCTAGCTCTCCTTTGTATAAGGCCAATCTTTCCAAATGTACTACTTTCGCTTTGCCTCGATGGCCTTTCTTAATTCTATAAACCAAGTCATTCAACTTCGTTATAATGTTGTAAGGTCCTTCCCATGCAGCTTGCAGTTTTGGTGATAACCCTCGTTTTCGTTGTGGGTTGTGTAGCCATACTAATTGTCCTTCTTCGAAACCTTTATTATTAGATCGTATATCATATCGGGCTTTCATTTTATCACTGGTCAGTTGTATCTTCTGCCGAACAAGATTGTGAATATCCTCAAGGTTCTTCCTGATTCGATTGACGTATTCTTGCGCAGACAATGATGTTGATGGTACCGCTCCAAATTTGAGGTCACCAGGAAGTCTTAAATCACTTCCAAAAATAGTTTGAGCTGGTGTCATGGTCGTGGTGTCATGAACTGCTGATCTGTATGCCATCAAAAACAAAGGAATGTGTTGATCCCAGTTACGTTGATTCTTACTGACCACTTTTGCTAGAAATTCCTCCAAAGTAGCATTGAATCTCTCAACCATCCCATCTGACTGTGGGTGTGAAGCTGTCGTCCTCGTTTTGTTAATCCCCAGCATTTGACAAATTTCCTGGAATACAGCTGACTCGAAGTTCCGTCCCTGATCGGTGTGGATCTCCATAGGAACTCCATAGCGGCTGATCCAATTATTTATCACAGCTTCAGCGATTGTGGTTGCTTCCTGGTTGGGAATCGCACACACTTCCGGCCACTTACTGAAGTAGTCCATGATCACAAGCACATATTTATTCTGATTATCAGTTGTTGGAAATGGTCCCGCTACATCCATTGCGATCCTTTCAAATGGAGCACCTACATTGTATTGCTTCATTTTTCCATGACTTCTTCGTGCGGGTCCTTTCACCGCCGCACATTTATCGCATTTTTGACACCACTCCACAATTGATTGCCGAGTCCCCGCCCAGTAAAACCGTTGTCGTATTTTTGCAAGAGTTTTATTTATCCCAAGATGACCTCCACTCGTTCCTTCGTGATACTCCCTTAGTACTGCTTCTATTTTCCTTTTTGGTACCACTGTAAGGGATTGCTTTATCTTGCCATCGGAGCTTTCCCATACTCTCTTTAAACATCCATCCTCTAACTGGAGACTGTCCCATTGCGCCCAGTACGCCTTCAAAGTTGGAGTTTTATCAGAAATTTCTCCCCATACTGGTTTGCAGCCCTTTTCCTTGAACTCGATGATGGGTGCAAGATCCGGATCTTCTAATTGATCTTTTCTTATGGCTTCAGCAGTCCATTCATCGTCAGGTAGCACTTGTAGTAATCGTACATCGATGATGTTCTCCTTATTTTCTTGACGACTGCAATGCTTGCATTCAACTGGACAGGGTCGTCTCGATAATGCATCAGCGTTCCCATGTGCAGTACCCTTTCGATGTTCAATGTCCAAATCGTACGCCTGCAACCGTTCGATCCAGCGTGCTACTTGTCCCTCTGGATTTTTGAACTGGAGTAGCCATCTTAACGCACCATGGTCAGTTCTAAGATGAAATTTCTGACCATACAAGTATTTATGAAAATGTTTGACGCATTCCATAATGGCCAATAACTCCTTCCGGGTAACACAATAATTTCGCTCCGGCTTTGATAACATTTTCGAGAAATAAGCTATCACCTTTTCCTGACCATCTATATTCTGCGACAAGACTCCTCCTATACCTTCATTACTGGCATCAGTATCCAAAATAAACTGAACATTTGGTATAGGATAGGACAGAATTGGAGCCGTACATAATCTCTTTCGGAGCTCCACAAATACTTGTTCTTGAGGTTCATTCCATTCAAATGCTTTATCTTTTCTGGTTAACTCATGCAGACTTTTGGCAACGTTGGCGAATCCTGGCACAAACCGTCTGTAATATGTGCACAATCCAAGGAAGCTTCGTAGTTCATGTAGGTTCTTTGGTCTTGGCCAGTTCATAACTGCTGCAATCTTGTCAGAATCTGTATGAATTCCCATTGCCGTAACCTTGTGTCCCAAATATTTTACTTCTTCCTTGAAAAGTGAACACTTTTTGGGACTTAACTTTAAACCGGCTGCTTGCAACCTTTCCAGTACCTCCGCCAAGTTCCTCAAGTGGTCATCAAAGTCTTTTCCCATGACAATGATGTCATCCAAATATACAAGGCATGTTTTCCAATGCAAGCCTTTTAGTACCCGTTCCATTAATCTCTCGAAAGTTGCGGGCGCGTTGCATAACCCAAATGGCATGACATTAAATTGCCATAGTCCATTACCTACACTGAACGCCGTTTTCTCCCGATCTACCTCCGCAACTTCCACCTGCCAGTAACCACTCTGCAGATCCAGTGTTGAAAACAATCTTGAACCCGATAATGTATCCAGTGTATTGTAACGATCGCAATAATCGCAAAACAATAATAAAACCAAATTCCTCTTTGTTTTCAATTCAATAAAAATGTATTTCACTAGTTTCCGTTCATTTTTACATTAATAATAATTTTAAAATTTTCTAAAACTTAACTGCTAGTTAAATTTTGAATATACTATAAAAAGCAAACGAACGTACTCAATTTTATTTCCAATTCTAGCGAACAGATGTCGTTGTCGTTATTAATCTTTGCTGAATTTTCAGTATTATCCGATTTGACATTTTTTTCTTTAGAAGAGGGGAAAGAAACAAAAATTTATTTTTCGATGTTAAAAATTGGATATAAAAAGTATTCATTCCGTGTTTTAACTTAAAACTAATAAGTTGTTTCGTTATTTTTTAAAGTTAAGAAAAACAAAATTTGTTAAATCCAATGTTAACTTTGTTAACCAATTAATTGGTGTTTGATGATTAAAGTAAAGAAACCATTGTGTTTTGATGAATACGAGAAAAATATATTTACTATTTGTTTAATGTTAAACTAAAAGAAAAAAAAAACAAACGTGTAGCTAAAATCAAAACCAAATTTGTGATGGAATTGATGAGTAGTTTATTAATTAAAAGGAAAAATTGAAAATATAAATTAACAAAAATACTCTTTGTTTGCATATGAACTGTTTTACAAGTGAACGTCATTCGATGTGAATAGCATTAATAAATATATACTTTTCTTTACATTAATATAGTTGTGGTACAAAAGATCACCATTGCAAGGAATCAAAATTATAAATATGGAAAATATGCCAGATAAAATTGATTTGCAGGAAAGTGTGAAAATATATTAAAAGCTCAATAACGTCCACACCAACTCGCTCGCGGTGGAATTTGTTTTTGTTTTATATGTCCACAACGATCTCACCAGCATTTGATATAAGGAGGTTAAATAATATACATCAATCAACGGTGCCACCAAATCCAGATAGGTTCAATTTACATTATTATCATACTAAATACTGGAATTTTCTTTCTTTTTTTTGTGTTTTAATATATATATATACATACATGTACGTATATTACTAGCTAAAATATACGCTTCTACGTTTTTTTTGAGAATGATGGGCTAGAACCTTCATTGTGTAAGAGATTTCCCAGGTCGATGTTCGTGTGGGGGTAACCCGGCATTTCGAGTAGTATATTTAGTTTTTGTTTATATAATAGATCTTTATTGTTTAAAAGTCCAAGTGGCTCAGAAAAAGAGCCAAGCTAATAACACGTGGCGCCGAAACAGGGACCCTTTAGGTTTTTTGCTTTGTAGTATAACCGAAATTACGGTTAATTTGTGATATAATATTGATTTATAGAACCAGTTCTGGCTGAGTTATTTATTATTTTTATTGCTGGGCGTTGGCAAGCCGGTTTTTTGTAATAATATTTTTGGAACATCATATATTATTGTTTTTGAAAATAAAAATTGGTTATATAAATTTTTGGATAACCAGTATTGGTTTTTTTGTGGTTAGATTGGAATTTTTTTTTAATTTTTTAAGAAAATGTACACGAAGAGACAGCAGGGGATGCGAATCAGGAGGTGTCGGCCAGGGGGGTGTGAGCCGTGGATGAATGAGGTGGATGAGAGAGCGAATGTGGAGAGAAAGGAGAGAATGGTTGAGGCGAGGAATGTGGTGGATGTAATAATAAATGTGGTTTTGAATGAGGTGAAAAATGAAATATATTTGGAAATTATGGATGATATTTATGGAGAACGGTATGATAAGTTATTGAGTGATCTGATTCGTGAAATAGTGAATGAGGAAGTGAATCGGGTGAATGAGGAAGCGGATGAGATGGATGAAGTGACTGAGGAAGTGAATGTGGGCTGGAGAGAGAGAAGGAGGATCTCCAGAAACAGGAGCTCACACCTGAAGAGAAAGGAGAGGAGGAAGAAGGCGAAGGAGAGTCGCTTGGTCGTGGAGCTGGGAGCTTCCTCGACCAAGAGTACTCAAATAGAGGAGCTGGTTGAGGTGGTTCCCACCTCACCGACCATGCGACAGGTAGAGGAGTGGTCTGGTCCACAGGAGGCCCCTGTTCCTCATTGTATAATTAATTAAAATTAATCATTTTTTTTTGCTTGTTTGAAAAAAAACCGTTTTGGGACAGCAATTTTTTTTGGAGATTGTTTTTTTGTGCTGTCATTTGAATTTGTTTTTGTACATATTGTACATATTTGTAAATAATTTTCTTTTGTATATAGTTCATATATCTTTTTTGTATATAATCGTGCACATATTTTGGAATGACATTGTACACATTTTGTAAATATTTTTTGGTACTGTCAATGTACAGGGTTGTACATATTGTAAATATTCTTGTACATAGTTGGAAATAGGTTATTGTATACAAATACAAGTACAATGGTTCGTTGAATTCGCTCATTGAACATGATATGGGTGTGTGCAGGATATATTTTTTGTATTTTCAATTTTTTATTGGTGATTAATTTTTTTTTTGAATTTCTTTTGGAAAACCAATTATTGGTGTTTTTATATATATATATATATGGTATTGTACTAGGTTATAATTAATATCTTCTTCAGCGGTAGGCCTAACAAGCCATCCATGGGGCTTATCCCCTTAACATTGATGTCGTTCTTAGATCGCCTATGGCCATCGGGGTTATGCGATCGAAGAACATTGGTTTCTTCTCTTCATTCGGCGAGGAAGTCCTCAGGGACGAGGAGTGGTGTTGCTGTGTTTGTACTTAGGTGCAAACCAGTAGTACCATTCTTTGCTCAGAGGCTTCTTCGGTGTAATGAAGAGAAGAACCAATTGTACTTTTGCTTTCAGGATCAGAGGCTTCACCTCATACAAATTCAAAAACTTACCATTTTTTTCCACTTAGCTTTTACAATAGAACAATTTTTCATAGAGTTTAAGATTTGAAGTCTGGTGCTCGGGAGCGTTCTTCAACTTTCGCATTAGGTTTAGTTGTAATTTATTTGTAGGTTAAACAAGCACAACTGGGTCAGTAGAAATGGACCTAGTGTCTAATCGTGACAGTTGTGATTGTTTTATTAGGTTGGGGAGAATCTGTTCTGTAGAATCTGGTCGTTAGGGGCTTTTCTAGTCAGTTCTCACATGCATGGTTGGAGTGGGCTCGCGAACGCGATATTTTAAATTTAAACAATATGGATATTGTAGCCATACTTACTTTTTAAATTGTCTCCAGACGAATCTTGATTTTGGGAATCTCTTATATTATTAAATAAAAATAAAATAAATCAAACAAATTTTTCAAAAAACTAAATAAACAATTTTTATTAAATAAATAATTTTTTTAAATTTAAGTTAATTTTAGGTAGCTAAATAAAATAAATTTTCTTAATTAAGCTTTACGTCAAGATATAAATAAATATTTTTTATTTTTTTTAAAAAAATAAATCAATATTTCAGAGTTAGGACGGTGCATCCAATAAATAAACATTCTTCTAGATATTTTTATTTTTCAATTTTCTTTTAAAAATAAATAAATATTCTTAGGGGTGCTATCGTCAATAACTAATTTTAGGTATATATATATATATTTCAGTATATCTGAAATTAAATAAATAAATTATATTTTTACACATACAATATTTTAGGAACTTTTGTAAAAGATTCAGCAAAGATTGGGTACGACGGTGGTCTTTCCTTTTTGTTCCTTTACAAAGGGTGTTTTTACAAAAAGGTTTTTGTGTTTTTTTGAATTGGAGCGTTCGTTGTTTTTTTTCATTTCTTTGCGTTTTACAACTTCCATCGGACGAATTTTTCCGGGCGAATTAACTCCACCTTTTTTCTAGTTGGAATTGGTTTTATTATTGTTGTTGACGTTTTTTTTTGTGAATTCTGGATTTTATAAATTTTACCATCGCAATGTCAAGTCACATTGGCGTGGGCCATCCGTTCTATGGTTTGGAATCCAGTGAACTGCAGATCGAATGTCTGGTACGGGGTGTGGATTTTAGAGGGAACAATTGGGCAGAGGACTTTGCAATACCACAATTGGGTCCATCACTCCAAGCTGAACACATACACAATAGTCCAGCATTAGTACAACCGCAATTATCATTAAATTATCCATCAGTACCACAGGTACAACCACCACCATTATATCCACAAGCTCCACTTACAGCACCACCACCATACAACCAACCTCCTCAGGTATGGTGTGACGCGGCTCCAGGGTTAGCACCAGTGGAGTACCGAGGGGTTCATGGGAACAATTTGAGTCGTTATGACTCAAATTGTGTTCCAACCTTCACAGGAGATGGTCACTCTCCTGATGTTCATGAGTTTGTTCACAGAGTAGAGGCGGCTGCCAGGAGAGACCGTGTGAATTGGGACGACCTTAGGTCTATCGTTCCACGGTATCTCAAGGGGGCTGCCGACAGATACTATCTGAATTTAACTCATGAATATGAGGTGGTGACCTATCTAGTGTTAAGGGAGGGACTTCTACAAACCTTCGGTACGCTCACTGATGATAAGGCGATCTTGCGAGTTCTTCTGAACCGCAAACAAAAGTCAAAGGAGAGCGTGTACGAGTATCTGGTGGAGATAGGTTCGTTAAATCGTCGTTTAGCACGTCCATTTGCTGACCGTGAAATGCTAGAAATTGCTCGGGAGGGACTGAGTGTGGAGCTCCAAAACGCTACTCTAGCTGCAACAATACATTCAATTGATGAACTTCGGACTTTATGTCAGAAGTTTGAACGGTTGTGGTCCACACCAGTTCCGACCAGAACATCAAATTTAAGAATTAGCAAGCTACAGCAGGTGGATGATTATGAGGTGGATGTGGAACTAGATCGAGATGGATATTTTGAAACAATGGATTCAAAACAGCCCGAACAACAGCACGAAGAAAACGACGAGAGATGTAGCAACGCAGGACGATCGATCACCACTCAGGAAACCAGAATAAAATCACCCAGTACATTTAATTTCCCATCATTACATCACACATATTTTAGACGTCTTGAACGTAACATTAGATATTGGAGGATGAGGAAATTATTTCGTAAAGCTTGTATTTCATCTATCCTTTCAGAAACAAAGGATCCTCGGCTGCGACTAACAATAAAAATTTTGGACAAACATATTTCAGGTCTATTGGATAGTGGAGCGTCAATCACAATACTTGGAAGAAATTCCTTGGAATTAATGGAATCAGCAGGTATAACTTACCGTAAGTACACTTCGTGTATTCGTACGGCAGATGGTACTGCAACAAAAATTTTGGGTTACATCGAAATTCCAATAACTGTGAATGGCTCCACTAAACCAATGCGGTTCCATATAGTCCCTGGATTACGAGAGGAGCTCTACCTGGGCATAGATTTCTGGGAGAAATTTGGTATTGTTCATTTGTTAGTGAACTGACTCGCACAGAGCTACAAACTTTTAATACACATAACCTCACCACTGATCAGCAACATGAACTGGATATGATCAAGGATTCTTTCCCGTCATTTGAAGTGTCTGGACTCGGAAAGACTTCTTTGGTTGAACATGTCATCGATGTTGGTGATAATGCACCTGTTAAACAGAGGCATTATCCCACATCGCCGGCTGTTCAACTAAAGGTCTATGCCGAACTTGACCGAATGCTTCAAATGGGCGTGATCGAAGAGTCTAACAGTTCTTGGTGCTCGCCAGTGGTTTTGGTACAAAAAGAATCTGGTAAAAACAGATTATGTATTGATAGCCGTCGTGTCAATTCACTAACGAAAAAGGACGCTTACCCACTTCCCTTGATTGATGGCTTACTAGGTCGTCTAAATAGCACAAAGTACATTTCCAGTATTGATCTCAAAGATGCTTTCTGGCAGATTCCTCTGGCAGAAGCATCTAGAGACAAGACAGCCTTCACAGTGCCTGGTCGTCCATTGTATCAATTCCGGGTTATGCCCTTTGGATTGTGCAATGCTCCCCAGACAATGTGTCGGCTAATGCACAAAGTGATACCACATCAATATCACGAAAATGTCTTTGTTTATTTAGATGATCTATTGGTAGTCTCTTCCACGTTCCAGGAACATATGGAATTGCTGTCCAAAGTCTCTTCATTGTTAAGAGCGGCTGGGTTAACAATAAACCTCAAGAAAAGTAAATTTGTTCTGAGAGAGGTGAAATACTTGGGCTTTTTGGTTGGTGAAGATGGTCTTCGAACAGACCCTGACAAGGTAAGAGCTGTAGCAGAGTATCCAGCTCCATCTACAGTAAAACAAATACGTAGACTATTGGGAATGGCTGGTTGGTACCAACGTTTCATACCAAATTATGCAAGCGTGGTATCACCAATTACAGATTTATTGAAGAAGAGTTCGGGTAAACTGAAATGGACATTAGAAGCGCAAGCTGCTTTCGAAAATTTAAAACGATTGCTGACTACAGCACCGGTATTAATTAACCCTGACTATAATAAAGAGTTCTTTATTAGATGCGATGCAAGTCTGACAGGGATAGGTAGTGTGTTGTATCAGGTTGATACTGACGGACAAGAGTGTCCGATAGCCTTCATGTCGAAGAAATTAAACAGAGCTCAACGAAACTATTCTGTTTCTGAGCTTGAATGTCTTGCGGCAATTCTGAGTGTGAAGAAATTCAGGGCCTATGTTGAAGGTCACCGATTTACAATTGTGACTGATCACTCAAGTCTGAAGTGGCTTATGTCACAGAAAGACTTGAGTGGTCGTCTGGCTAGGTGGAGCCTAAAACTCCAACATATGGATTTTACCATTGTCCACCAAAAAGGTACCCAAAATATAGTCCCTGATGCTCTATCTCGTCTTTATGACGATACACACGAGGAATTGACGGAAGCATTAACACATCACATCAGTGAAATTAAAATCGACAATGATGGTTATCGGCACAAGGAATATACGGATATGATAGCTAAAGTTCAATCATCTCCCAAGGACTTTCCATCTGTTAAAGTCGTGGATGATAAGCTATACATACGTATTGAGCCAAGACCTGATGCAATACCCAACGATGTTCCTGTGTGGAAACTCTGGGTACCAAAACCGATGACTTCAAACATGATTCAGAAACATCATGATGATAGTACTGCTGCTCATGGAGGTGTTAAAAAGACTTTAGAATTACTTCGACGTCTTTATTATTGGCCGGGCATGGCGTCACAGGTACACAACTATGTTGTGTCCTGCGACACATGTAAACAAACCATAGCCACGAATCAGATATTGCGTCCTCCGATGCAATATCAATTCGAAACAGCACGTCCATGGCAGAGAGTCTATATAGATTTTTTGGGACCGTATCCTCGTTCTACACTTGGGAATACGGTGTTATTGATAGTTCTGGATCATGCTACGAAGTTTGTACTACTGAAACCACTTAGAAACGCAACTTCACCGAAGGTGAATGCTTTTCTAAGGAATGAAGTGTTTCTTACATATGGGGTACCAGAGTTTCTGCACAGTGACAATGGCAAACAGTTCACTAGTAGGAACTTTCAAAATCTTTTGTCAGGTTTCGGCATTAAACACATTAGGACCGGTGTTTATAGTCCTCAAAGTAACGCGTCAGAGCGGGTCAATAGGTCAGTTTTAGCAGCAATTCGAGCGTTGATTCGCTCGTGTACATTTGATCAGTTCAGTCGATTTTCAGTTTTAGTCCGACAATTGCAAGCCTATAAAATGTAACTAAAATAATAAAGTTAATTAAAGTAAATAATTTTGTGAAATCTAATTAAGTATTAAAGATTAAAAGAAAATAAAAAGAAATAATATTATTAAATATTATTCATGGTGTATCCGATTAACGCAATAAAGAGAAAAATATTACAAAACAACGTGACAAATGGCGGGCGAATTTTAGAAATCCTTAAAATTAAGCAATCATCGCGATTATAGTCAAGTATGCATGACTGCAGGTGTATTAATCATATACACTGTATCTTAAACCAAAGTTAAAGCCAAACATAACCACCTGGAATCAAATATCCGCCGAAAAATTTGCTGACAGTAATCATACACAATACATGCAGCCTCATCATTTTTGTGAATATTCTCAATAATCTCAAACATCGCAGAGTTTCCACATAAATCTATTATTTTTGCAAACTATATCAAACTAAAAACTATACTGGAAATATTTAAAAATAATAAGAAGAAAAAATAAAGGAATACAGAAACTTCGCGATTACATTTGCACTGTACCACTTTTGCACACAACTTCACTGTACAACTTTGGGAAATAATAACAACACATAACTTTGAGATAAGCAGGATTATACAAAATACAATTCACGTTAACTTACAGATGGTAACAAACATCAAGCCAGATCATCTCATCAGTAATATTCGATAATACAAAAAAGGAGGACACTCAACATACGGCTATAGCACATACTATAATAATACCAACATACACCTACGTCAAAGGTCTAATAGAATCTCCATACAGCCAACAAAAAGATCAAAATATATTAATTCGTAATATCGATGATTGCATTTCATAGCAAGTTTTATATTAATCAAGAATTGTCTCCCAATAATCAATCAAATACAACAGAACACATTATTTTATTTTAAATTGTGCTCTGGTTCATGAATAAATTTTCTACATATAATCATCAATTTACCACAACCATTTGGATGTTAATAATTGAAGTATCAGTGTCAACAACATCAATATCAATCTATACCTATATCAACCTATACGTTTCATCAACTCTGGATCAAATTTATCAATTTGGGATATAGATGATTTTATTATATAGCACAAGTTCATATTAATCAAGAATTGTCTTCCAATAATCATTCAAATACAACAGATCACATTATTTTATTTTGAATTGTGCTCTGGTTCATGAATAAATTTTCTACATATAATCATCAATCTATCACAACCATTTGGATGTTAATAATTGAAGTATCAGAGTCAACAACATCAATATCAACCTAAACCTATATCAACCTATATTTTTCATCATTTCTGGATCAAATCTATCAATTCGGGATATAGATGATTTTATTATATAGCAGCAAGTTTTATATTAATCAAGAATCGCCATCTAATAATCAATATACAACAGAACACATTATTTTATCTTCGGATGATAATAAATTATCTTTGAATGTTGATTATTTTTGGATGTCAACAATTGAATATCAGGTATTCTTAATTGTCCTTAGGACATTGTAACTCAATAACTTATAATTATATAATATTGTTCACGGACTTTTTTTATATTACTTAAAATGATTCTAATAATAATATAAACAGATGATCCATAATTAACTTATATACATTATAGGGTGCATATCGTTCTAATTTCTTTTAAGTTGTCAATCTGTAGTCCGCACTAAGTGAATTAGTGCCCTGGTTTAAATTATTGAAATAATAACTGCAATGTGATTGTTTCAAAATATATTTTATATATAATTAAACAAATTATATAAATATTACATCAAAACATTTTTCTAAAATATATAGGGTATTATTTCATCAATTTACCAACTATCCTTTCATGTCTTAAGATAACTCTCATTCTAAAACACAACTAGATAGATCTAACTACTCCACAGCAACACAGCTTATTAAGCTTTTTAATTGTAACTCAATAACTTATAATTATATAATATTGTTCACAGAGTTTTTTCATATTACTTAAAATGATTCTAATAATAATATAAACAGATGATCCATAATTAACTTATATACATTATAGGGTGCATATCGTTCTAGTTTTTTTTTTAAGTTGTCAATCTGTAGCCCGCACTAAGTGAATTAGTGCCCTGGTTTAAATTATTGAAATAATAACTGCAATGTAATTGTTTCAAAATATATTTTATATATAATTAAACAAATTATATAAATATTACATCAAAACATTTTTATAAAATATATAGGGTATTATTTCATCAATTTACCAACTATCCTCTCATGTCTTAAGATAACTCTCATTCTAAAATACAACTCAGATAGATCTAACTACTCCACAGCAACACAGCTTATTAAGCTTTTTAATGTATTGATATATCATAATTCCTTTAACACCTTTTCTTTTAATTAAGAACTTAAGTGTTTTCGAATTTCTAAAGCCACTTTCAATACTCTTCCCTCCATTAATTGAATGATTTGAAGATTTGTTAATATTGAAATATTCACCTCCTTAACAATACATTAATTCTTTGTTGGCCGATCTATCTAATATTATAACTTACCTGTATAAAACACTTGATGGATAAAATCAGGAAAAGCAAAAGATACGACATGAAAAAAGTATCTAATAAAAAAATTAAAGTAAATGATAAAGATGAAAATGAGATTTCTTCTTCTATGGAATCCATTATAATAACCGACAATAATGATTGTTGTGACCTACCAGAGTTTATGGATAATGACAGCTCTTCAGAGACAGACCAAACAATAGAAAAACACCTAGGACCTATAGATGTTCATTCTGTTAATGATAACACCCTGAATGACTACATTAATTCAAAATTCCGGATAATGCCGAGGCTGTCAACACCAACAAATACTTTCCAGGTGATACCGGGCCCTATGCCCTGTTTATGGAGGGCAACTCGATTGATGACATATCCATGTCCATATTCCTCAAAAAATTAAATCTCGGATATATATCGGAAATTTATCAAATGAACAAAACAAGAATCAGAGTGACAACCAGAGACTGGATCACTGCTAACAACATAATCGAACATTTTAAAGACAATAAAGAATACAACACTTACATACCTTCTTCCTTCATAGAAACTAAAGGTATAGTTAGATTTATATCTCAAAACTTAACAATTGATAACTTATTGAAGGAACTCAACCCATTAGACAGAATTTGTAAAATCAACAGACTCACTAAATGGAATTCAGAACTCGGAACTGCTGAAAACACATCCTCATTAGTTATAACTTTTCGGAAAAGTTTTCTCCCAGAACACATATTCATCTCAAATGTTAAAAGAACAGTTTTTCCTTACATCTTCAAACCATTATTGTGCTATAGCTGTCTTATATATGGTCACGCTGCTACTTACTGCAGAGGGAAAACTAGATGTGCTAACTGTACTGAACAAGACCATCTAATAGATGACTGCTCTAATAAAGCTCTATGCTTGTACTGCAATAAGCAATACAAAACAAATCATCCTGATTGCATTGAGTATGAATCTCAAAAAAAAATCAAGGAATTGATGATAACTAAAAAAATGACATACAAAGAAGCCAGACTTTCAATATCTTCTATAATACCTGAACATAACTCGAACTCATCACCGTCTTCTATTCTCAATAAGACTACCAATAAAATTGAATACTCCAATTCACTAATCAACTATTCCAAAAAACAAAAACAATATATGACTACTATTTTCAGAGATAATGAAAAACTTAAAATAGAAAATGCAAAGTTGAAAAATATGCTAAGCGAATATAGTGAAACGATCAATGATTGGAAGACTTTCAAGGAAACACATAGGAAGGAAAATGACTCCTTAAGAGCGGAAATTGATGAAATTAAAAATAAACACATAGAAGTATTGTTACTGGTAAAAGATACACTAGATATAGGAAATAACTTTGTCAACCTTAGTTATGATGACCCCAACAAAGACTTAACAACTACAAATTTGTTTGATAATCTAAAGAAATTGGAAAACTTGTTGTCCTTACACACCGTAGACTCAATAAACACCATAATTGGCATCTAGAACATTAACTGCTACTCGAATAACAACCCTATTTAATATAACTTCCACAACCATCGATATATGAAACAGTTTACTGATTTCCTCTAATCCAATCTATCAATTGTCTTTTTATGTTTCACTATTTTTTACATATCAGATAATGCCTTTAAACATTATACAAATTAATATTAGAAGTTTGAAGAGGAATAGAACTGAACTAGAACATTTTTTACTAATTGAGAACATAGATGTAGCCTTTTTATCTGAAACCTGGTCCCATTCAAATGACAAAAACAAAATGAAAGGATACACTTACATCCTAAAACATAGAAGTGATGGATACGGGGGAGTTGGTTTCATAATTAAGAACAACATTATTATAAAAGAAATTAACAAGCAATGGAATTATGACACTCTCGAAGTATTAAACATTAAAATATCTGATCTCAATGACAATACCTTTTCTTTCACTACCTTTTATGCACCTCCTAACATAAATAATCAGATCCTGAAATCTAAATTCAGTCAGTTACTTAATCTAAACAGCTGCTACAATTCTATTATCCTGGGGGACATCAATGCCCACCACTACTTATGGGAAAATTGCAGTAATCCTGATTCAAAAGGCATATTCGTGGCTGACATAATATCCAATTCTAGCTTTGTCATCCTAAATGATGGAAGTCACACCAGATTAGGTAGCTTGAATTTCTCTTCTGCCATCGACATTTCACTGGTTTCTCAAAATCTAGTTAATAAGTTTTCCTGGGATATTATCCATAATAACATTGGAACTTCCGACCATTTACCAATATTAATTAGATATACCGACACTTTCACTAAGTGCCAATTCAATAAAAAAAAACTCAACATGGTTAAGATCATCGAAGATATATCAAACTTCAACCCTAATCAGTCCTTCGATTTGATAGGCTATGAAGAAGAAATAAAAAAAATCATCAAACAAAACTCGAAAACAATACATAAAGAAAACAAATTCAAAGCCAAACCTTGGTGGAACCAAAAAATAAAAAGGCTATGGACTATCAAAAAATCAAAATTAAAACTATATAACGTTCATTCAAACATTTTCACTTATTATGGGCTAAAAAGAGCCACATGCAAACTAAAAAGAGAAATCAAAATAGCCAAAAAATTGTCATGGAGCGAATTCATCAACAATATTGACCCCAACTCTAACCCGTCTTATATTTGGAAAAAGATAAACTGCTTCTTCAACAAACATAAAAACTCAAATATTTTCAATCTAAAAGAGAATGCCGAAAAATTCATGAACTTATACTTCGAGAATAACCCCATTGTCCTTAATGATCGCTTTTGCCCACATTCTACCATTAGTATGAACGAATTCAAACTAGAAGAAATTGTAGATATTCTAAAAAATTCCAAAAACACATTACCAGGTTCGGATATGATATCATATAAAATATTAAAAAACTTAAACATGGATCACCTAAAAAAACTAACAGATCACTTTAACTATGCATGGTTCAAACAGAAATTTCCGAACAACTGGAAAATCTCTAGTATTATTCCTATAATTAAACCTAATAAAGACAGAACTAAACCAGAAAGCTACCGCCCAATAGCTCTCCTTCCTGTATTTTACAAAATTATGGCCAAATTGGTAATCACCAGAATTAATAAACACCTAACCGATAATTCTCTACTTCCGGAACTTTCATTCGGCTTTAGAAAAAAGAAATCCTCTCGTGACTTAATTTTTTGCCTGCTGAACGATCTAATGTCATTTGTAGACAGGAAATTTTGTATTTTTTTGATTGGCCTGGATATATCTGGTGCTTTTGACAATGTGGATTTGGAAGTGTTGATTGAAATTATGAAAAATATAAATATTCCAGCTGTCTATATTCAATGGATCTATGAACATCTCGCCAATAGAAAAATAATATTGAGTGATGACTCTCACGGTATACACAGAATAATCAACATAGGTGTACCCCAAGGAGACCCCATGAGTCCCACGTTATTTAATATTTACACACATGAACTTCATAAATGCTCAGATAATCACGCTCTAATATTCCAATATGCGGATGATTTTTTCTTTCTTATTAAAGATATTAACCATCTGCTAGCCGAGAAAAAGGCCAATTCATTTTTAAACGATTTTACAAACCAATTAAAAAGGATTAAATTACATATTAACGCAAACAAGACTAATTATATCTACATACACAATAAACGTTCTCGCCCTATAACTAAATTATTAATCAACAACACTCCAATAGCTGAGGTAAATGTCTTGAGGATTTTGGGTTTTTATTTCGATAGAAATTTGAATTTCAAAAAGCACCACACAATAATGAAAGAGAAATGCAAAACCATTCTCAATACCATTAAGATATTCTCCAATAAAAAATATGGAGCTCATCCATCCTCATTAATAAACATCCATAAATGCTTAATAATAAATAGAATAATGTATAGTGCTTTTATCTCATTCAATCCCTCACATTTCAACATACTACAAATAATTGTAAATAGCAGCTTAAGAATATGTTTGGGACTCCTAAATAGTACGCCTATCACGGCTATAATAGCAGAAGCAGGAGACCTTCCAATCAATTTAAAAATCGAAAGCTATATATACAAGTATATTTCTAATCAAATCTATAATGACACACCAATCGGTAAACTAATCACATCAAACTGTCATTTAAAATTTTTCAATCTTATCTATAATAAATATAGATTTCTTATAAATAAAGTCCCATCATTATCTCACTTAAATATTGATCTTCATTCTCTTCCTTTAAGTTTGAAGATAGACACATCACTACATGAATTGTTTAAAAAAAAAGATTTTTTTGACTTGTATAATAAAAATAGGATATGCAATTCTTTTATCGATAACTATTCACACACTAACAGTTGTTTCACTGACGGATCTCAAAACGAGATAGGTAATGGCATCGGTATATACAATGAATATGACAAATCAACTGTCTCTTTATCAATTGTTGAAAAAATTTCAATTAAATCACTTGAAATCTTGGCCATTCTTGAATCTATTAATCTAGCCCTAAATTCTAATATATCTCATCTAACCATCTTTACAGACTCTCTGAGTTCTTGTATATCATTATCCAAACTCTCCAACTTTGAAAACAAATATTATGAAAAACTCATAGCTTCACTGATCTTAACCAATCATATTAACATTATAATATGTTGGATCCCTAGTCACTCTAACATTCAAGGCAATGATTATACAGACGCGGCTGCCAAACTGGGGACTTCATCCAACAATATCATGAAGATAAAAACACCTCCAGATGAATCAGTCAAACTTCATAATAACCTTCTTTACAATCAATGGCAAATCAATTTTATTGAAAAAACCAAAACTAAAGGCATTACTCATGGTTTCAACATAAACTACATAATAAGTAAGAAGCCATGGTTTCACAAACTAAAATTAAACTCTAACCTTATAAGGAAAATTAATAGGTTAAGAACAGGTCACTGCTATGATAAGAAATATTATAAATTAATAAAGGTTATAGATGATGATAACTGTGAAATATGTAATACTATAGAGAGTTCGGCTCATTCTCTCATGATTTGTCCCAAATACTCCTTCACAAGATCCAAATACTCCTGTTTGAATAATCTAAATTTAAATGACATCTTTATGTCCCACAACGTCTCCTACTTGAAAGACATTATTGAATTCTTCAAAGAAATCAATATGGAAATATGAATAGTTAACCAATTAATTATAGCATTCCTAAATTGGATATTAAATCGGGTGGTGACTGGAATGTTCTTCCACAATTTCACAACGACCAAATTGTAAATTCAAATGATATGCATCCTTACACTCGGTGAAGTGATGGTCAAGAAACCTAGTTTTATTTCCCATAGAATAGTCAATTCCATCTGCGATTCTATTATCCATTTCGGTATAATAAGAAGAATCATAAGAATCATTTATAGTAAACATTATCATTTATAGTAAGAAGTAAAGGACCATTAAAGTAAAGAATCATTTATAGAATTATTTATAAGAAATGAATCATTTATAGCAAACATTAATATCAAGTCTAAAAGAATCATTTATAGTAAACATTAATATCAAGTCTCATTCATTATATTTTATGTAACTTATATAGATATAAGCATTATTACAATACTCAAATTACACATAAATTTGTTATTCATTATTTATATTATAAGAAATGATAATATCGTTGTTAGAAATAAAACAGTATATACTGTCCATTTTTAGTATTGTTCTGATTTACAAATTTTAAAATATGTACTCCAATTAATTGTACAATTATATAATTATTGAAGTACTTTTCATATACCTAAATCACATTAGAATTCATATACATCATAATACTATATATTTACAATTTTTATCATAAGAAATGAATATTAATTCTAGTTAGATATAAAGAAAATAGTGTAATGAATTATAGTAGATACATTTGTTATTTTAATACTAAATACCAATCAAATAATCAAATATTGAATATATGAAATAGAACCGATAATTGTTCACTCACTGTAATTAGTTTTTTAAGTTCATTATCATTAATTTCAAATTAATATATAAATAACCAAAACATAATATCCAAAAATATAACTAAAAATTAAATTAAACATAATAATAAAATGCAAAATACATGACTAAAGATAAAATTAAACACATAATTGTACAAGGTCAGTTCAACATTACAACAGTTGCATCGTGAGGTGCTTGGTCAAGTGAGAGATTCTTTTTCCTTGGCGGCATGGCAGATACAATGCATTTATGTATTGGTCTTGTACATGACACCACTGAAGGACAAGTCTCTCAATTGGCCAATCAGGTCATCGCGATGCAATTGTTCTAGTCCTACCACGACTATAAAAGGGTTTAACTTAAGTGTTACAATGTCATGGCTATTAATACATTTAGTTATTATATTATATAATCATAACCATGTAAGCCCGATGGTAGGAGGATAAATTCATGTTATCTTCAGTGAATTAATTGAGACCAATAGCCTAATTGGGTTCTTAATTAATCATAGAGACATAGCATTAATTCATCTACCTACAGATCGGGCGTCTAATTTTATACATCTTTGGTGATATGGGCCTATGCCTAAACCAAATAAAATAATAATCTAAAAAAAAAAAAAAAAAAAAAAAAAAAAAAAAATTCGAGCGTTCATTAAAGGTCAACACACCAAGTGGGATTCACAAATTGGTGAAATCGCATATGCACTGCGGGCTGCAGTACATTCTGCTACCAAGTACTCACCGTACTATTTATTGTTTGGTCAACATCCAATCTCGGATGGAAATACTTACCATTTGTTGAGATCACTACACCAGCTTGGTGAAGATGCTGGTGAGGAAATGGAACGCACTGATCATTTGACTCTGCTTAGGAACCGGGTTCAACAAAATTTAAAAGCAGCCTTCAAAAAATCGCAACATCAGTACAACCTGCGATCTAAACTACGGACTTTTCAACCACAACAACGTGTGTTTGTACGGCAACATCATTTGAGTGACGCTACAAAGAAATTCTCGGCAAAATTGGCTCCAAAGTTCTTACCTGCAATGATTAAGACTAAGATTGGAAATGTACTTTATGAGTGCATAGATATGAGCGGTAAGAATCTTGGAGTACATCACGCGAAAGACATCAGGGAATGATGTCTTTTCGTTAGGTAGGGTTGTTCCTCTGGCTGATTGTCGTCTCTGGGGTTCACATCTTCAGGTCATACTTACTGGTTGCATCGGGGTGTCCATGGCGCTGGCGTTCGGATGGATGGTCGGTCTCAATGCTCAGTGAAGTTCTTAAGGACTTCATGAGTGTTGGAACCGGTCATCGGTCTTGACGCCAGTGACTGTGGGTATCTCGATCCCAGATACAGTTTAATAAGTGGAAGTAGTTCGGTGGTTTTCTGTCATGGAGGGGATGGCGACGTTTTTTTGATTTCAAGAGTAGAAATCTTGATTTTTACCTTGAATTCAGTATCATCAATCCTAGGCAATGGGTAGCTATCCTTCTTCGTAACTATGTTTAGTTTCCTGTAGTCAACACAAAATCTCAAGCTCCCATCTTTCTTGCCAACTAACACCACAGGTGAGCTCCAGGGACTGTCTGAAAGCTCAATTACACCAGCTTCTTTCATATCTCTTACCATTTTATCAGCTTCCTCTCTTTTAGCTAATGGTGATCTCCTTGGTGCCTGGCGTATCGGCTTTTCTGCTCCGGTGTCAATACGATGTTTTACCATATTGGTTCTGCCATTCCCTTCAGGTGTACTACAGAATACAGACTTGTGCCGCTCTAACAATTGACGTGCTGCTTTCTTCTGCTCTTCTGAAAGTCCTTCTGTCCATTTCTGCACAAGTTGTTCCATTTCTGCTTTTTGTTGTTTTGTGTTGACCGAGCTATTGATGTTTTTCTGCTCGCACTTTATTATTTTAGCTACCTCTTCACATTGTCCTATGATTGATCCTTTTTTTATTGTTTTCTGCGTATCTGACAGATTTAAAACTCTTACTGGTATTTTGTAATCAGCATCCGATCTAACTAAAGTTTTCCCTATAACGACTTCTTTAAAATTTTGATGTTCTTTGTTGGCTTCTACAACCCACAACCTGGGTGACCCAGAACCTCCTTCCAATTTTCCCCAAATGATTGTTTCTGATTGGGGTGGCAGCTTTTCCCTGTGATCTAATATTATTCGACGAACACAATTCGAATCTTCACCATTAAATTGGAGTGGCAACTCAACATTTCCGTAAGTGAGTACTCCTTTGCCAGCATCAATAACGAATCCATTTGGCCTCATGAAGTCCATGCCTAGGATGACTTCATCCACAATGTCAGCTACCACCACTTCATGTTGAAAGTGAGTATTCCCTATTTCAAAGTTGACCACTTTCTTTCCTTTAATACTTGCACTTTCGCCAGTAGCTGTCTGCATCCGGTATCTCCCTGCTGGTTTTAGTTTCCCTTTCACAATATCAGTGCGGACAATTGTATTTGTTGCTCCCGTATCTAACGTGATGACACAACTTTTTCCATCAATATTAGCCCTAACAGTAAGGCTGTCACCTCCCCTTGTCAATCTCGAAACATGGATGAAGGTTATGGGGCAATCGGTTGTGGGAGCCAGCTTACGCCCCTTTAGGCTGACTCGTTGTAGTTTAACTGATGCGGTGCTGCTCTATCCTCTTCCCTAGCTTGCTGCACCCGTTCTTCTGCTTGACGTCGCTGCATAGGCGATGCTGATCTTGCTCGTTTCCTTCTAACATCTCGACATTCTCTCGAAATATGGCCCAACTTGCCACATAACCAGCATCGAATTCTATCACTTCGTATACTCTCTCGTGGTCTTGACTTGTAGTTGTTTTCATCAGCCAACTCCACCCGGCGTATTTTAATTGATGGTTTAATAATTGCTTGCGCAGTTTCATTCGTTAAGGCATAAGCAATAGTTTCTGCGAATGTTGCTTTTGGCGACAACATTACTGCTTTTCGTGTTTCTGGATCACGAATACCATCAGTAAACGCCTCGATCTTCATTTTCTCCATAAAATTCGGTGGAGTATTCGAGTGTGCCAAATGTACAAGGCGTTCTACTGCCGAAGAATAGTCCTGGATGCTTTCTCCATTCCGTTGCAAGCGACCCTTTAACTCGATCCGGTATAGCTCCTTTTTGTGGTCGCTGCCATATTTTCGTTCCAACGCATTCATCACTTCAGCATAACTTTTGCGATCGTTTTCTGGAACTGCCTGTAATGCTTCAGCTGCTTCCCCTTTAAGTGCAACTATCAATGCAGCAAGACGATTTTCGGCGTTCCAAACATTTTGATCTGCTGCAGTCTCGAACTGGAACTTGAAGATGCCGAAAGATGTGGTACCGTCATATGATGGTGGTTTTAGTTTGATATTTGCTGCTTGATGTACCACCTGTGAGGTAACTTTGGTCGTCTCAACATCCTGCAACTGTTTTTCGAAATCATCAACTTTGGAAAGTACCTTTTTGTTTTCGTCATGCACTTTTTGTTCTAATTCTTGGATATTGTTTTGAATCTTCTCGACTTTTCCATCGAATGCCGTTGACATTTGTAGAAGTTTCTCATCCAAATGTTGATGTATTCCAATTTTCAACTCGTTTATTTGCTGGTTCATCTCATCTTTATTTGCAGCAAGTGTTGCAGTAATCTCTTCTTTATTAACAGCCATGTTATTGTTGACTGTTTCTAGCTGTTGATTGATATTGCTACTTTGTTGATCAAATTTTTGATTCAGCTCGTCTTTATTGGCAACCATATTAGCGTTTACGGCAGCCAATTGCTGATTCTGTTGACTGATGTTCAAACTCATCTGTTGCATCATAGCCAATAACTGCATAAAATCGCAGTTTCCAGATGGTAATGTTGTTGTTGTTTCTGCAACAAAACTTTTCTCCTCATCAGCTGCCACTAGATCATTATTTGTACTAATCACTCCAAACTGGTAACTTTCCATGTCCATTCCATTGGCTTCCATTCCTTGTCGAAGCCGTAGCATTAATTCAGTTTTGTTTCCACTTGTTGACAATCCACGTTGTTCTAGTTCTTTCTTTGACTCAAGAACCTTCAAATCACTTAATAAAACCATTATTAACAGCTAACTAATCCGCCGATGTCACCAATGTTACGTTTTTCCAAACTTCCTTCGAATTGGCCTAACTCACAATTCGATAAACGCAATTCCCAATCTCTTTCTGAGTTCGATCACTGATTAGTAAGCAAACACACCAGGTTTTATTAAGTATTCAACACCTTAATTGTTCCACAACAACAGGAAAACAATACAGCAAACAATATTCCCAACTAGAATATTCTTCCAACAGCTTCGAAACTCCAACGGTTTATTGTAGAAATTTCCAATTCACAACGTTCAAAATAATACACAAAATATTTCTATTTAATAACACTTATAACTTTATTTACAAAAACTTTACACAAAAACTAATTTAAAGATCACTTTTATAATTTTTAACTTCACAATCGCAGGTTTAAAATAAACTAATTAAAAACTACAAAAGGTATTTTTCTTATATACCTTCTGCAATACTTCTAGATAATTCGACATCACTTTCCAGAAACCTTGAGAAAACATTAGAATATTCGATTATTTTACGTTATGTTGATTTGATTCATAAAATCGTTTATGTTGACCCTATTTCTAAGAAGAGACAACAACAACAATATTCATTTCATTAACTTGTTTGTTGATTTTATTTTCCTGGAAGTGACCGTAATCGTTTACCCAGTGAACACAAGACGTAAATATGACATCACACGAACGTCATATACATGTGATGTAGTTGTTACGTAAATTTGACATAAAAATGACACTCGTCATGACTATATATCTTGGTATCATTTATATGATGCTTTAATGACATCATACTGATCTTAAATTTGACTTCGATATGATGTCATAATTTGGACTTAAATATGACCCTATTATGATTTTGTTAAATTTCACTAGAGGTATATCCATTTTAATTGTATATGGTTTGAAAAATTTTGCGTACAGTTAGTTATTGCTTCCAAGCAGGTTATAGAATCTTAGCAGGTACGTAATGAGTAATGACCAATGAATGACTGACGGGTAAGTGTTTTTGTTATAAATTTGTTTTTTAATTGTTATTAAATTTGTTTTTTAATTAAAAATATAAAACATCACAAAAAAAATTTATATTACTATGATATCAACCTTATATCATAACAACGTCACAAATATCTCCACAGACATCACATTTATGTCATAGTTATATCATTATTGTTATGTCATGCTCTTACGTAAATAAGTGGGAAATAATGATATACATATGACTTATATATGACCCAGATCTTACATAAGACGTGTCTTAGCGTGATGTCATTTTGATATCACAATGACGTAAATGTGTTTTCTGGGTTAGATCTTTCTGTAATCGTCTAGATTTTTCTGCAATCGTAACAATATTATTATTAAAAATATAAATTTTATATTTTATTTTGTGTGTCTCATTTATTTACTAGAAATATGAAAATTATTTTTTTTAAATCTGCATCAATATTTTAATACAAAAATTTATCAAATAAAAATTCAAAACTTAAATCATTTGTTTTTATTTTTCATAATTTGAAATCTGCAAATAATAATTTTTTCACACAAACCACATATTTTGTGTTGTGTTTAGTTTGTTTTTTCTGTTGTTAAATTATTATAATTATTGTGATAAGTTTTAATACATAATTATTAATTTTTAATACTTCATATATATATTTAGGCAACTGGTCGTTCGGAAACAAAATGCCAATTCTTGTTCTTGTTGAAGATCTGATAGCCACGCCCCTTGGAATGACAGTTGCCTATTTTAGAAAATAAGCAAGCGATTTGGTGTTTCCGAACGAAACCTTGCTCTACGAAAAAATCTAGATTTATTTTCAGAGCAAAAAGAGTGTTTTTTGTGGTCAAATAGAATACGTAATGTCGAAAAAAATCGATCTAGATCGAAAATGGGCGTGTTTAGTGCAATTATTTTGGTAAAAAGAAAACGACATTATATTCACCGCAAAATTCTTATTTTTGATTGGTTAATAACACCATCCACAGTTCGCATATTACAACCCAGCTTTAACCTGCGAACTGTGGATGGTTTTATTAATCAATCAGAAATGAGATATTTTATATTCACATCCGCAGATGAAAAGCCGAGAGGAGGAAGCTGGGTTTTAACATGTGAACTGTGAAATTATTTACTAAAGCCGGGCATTCACATACAACGGAAACAGAAACCGAAACTGAAACTGAAAATTTTCCGTTTCTTTTTCTGTTTCTAATTTGGTTGACGGTGGTGAATAATAAAACAGAAACGGAAACCGAATTTTGTTTGAGTTTGTGAATTTGTTATCCATTATGAGTTATCCATTATGATTGAAGAATAAGAATGAAGAATAACAAAAACAAATAATTTTTATTTATTAAACCTATTTATTAAATTCAAAACTCAAAGCTTTTGTTACCACAATTCAAAATAATAATTAATATTATGTGAAAGTTTCTGGTCATGTGACAGTTTCGGTACTGAAACAATTCAATTTTAATTGTTTCCGTTTCAGACGAAACAGACGAATTTTACGTTTCTGTTACGTTTCTAAATTCGGTTTCTGTTTCCGTTGCTGTCAAATTTGTATGAAATTCGGTTTCTGTTTCCGTTGTATGTGAATGCCCGACTTAACGAATCAGAAAAGAGCATTTTATATTCACCACAAAATTCTTAGTTTTAATTAGTTAATAACTCCATCCACAGTTCTCATGTTAAAACCCAGCTTGAGTAACAAACAAAGGTGCGGTTTGAGAAACGTGAATTCAAGCTAAAAATTGGTAATGGTGATCAGTTGGTTTCACTCTACGATAAAGAATTTTGAACGTATTATGCTCGTTAAGGTAGGTTCTACTGTACATCGATGATAAAGGGTGGCAGGTTCACGAACGACGAAAAAATTAACGTTTTATAAAAAAATTTAACTGTTAAATTTAAATATATTTGCTCTACAATACGGAGTTTCGTACCGTTAAAAATAAAGGCAGCTTTAAAATATACGAAAAACTTTATTTAATTTAAATTTTTATTGTTTTTGTTCTAACTGCATAGCTTCAATTTTAGCACGAACTGACAAATTCTTTAATAAAATCATTAAACACACTTTTAAAGCTTCTTGTACATCACAAACTTGAGCAACTGGATAAAATTGGTCATTTTTTCGTAAATAAGTAACGCATGTCGTTAACGTTTTTTTTGCATATTCTTTGTCGTTTTTCATTAATTTTTCGTGCATTTCTTCTGTAACAATGTGTTTCAAATTAAGTTTTAACGACAATTGTTCATATAATGGATAGTTTTGTGCACAAGCTGAACAATTACAATCAAACAGATATTGTGTCTTTAATTTACTCTGGCGATCTGTTTTCGTCATTAAACAGTGATGTGGGCTAGAAAAAAACATAAGATTTTGAGATAAGCTATACGTTTTTGTGAAAATTATATCTTAAACTTACCCGTAATTATCAAATAACTGCTCGCCTTTTGAAATATTCCGTAACACATATAAACACATAACATTATTTTTATAGCCAAAACGTATTACATTTGGAGCACAATTATGATTTATCATACTCAGAAACGGATAAACACCAGATGCGTATGTTAAATCGTCATGCTGATTCATAATTTGTTTTGTATCTAAAGAATGATAATTTGTAGCTGCTGTTTGTAAATGATGTAGCAAAAGTTTCAGAAATAAATTTTCATATAAAAAATCTTCTTCGAAAATTTCTTTTAAATATTGGTTCTGTTTTAAAAACTTGAAAAAGATTGCCGCAACACCTATGCGCTGGCACATATCTGAAGGGCTTCGTAGATTTTCATTTGTTTCTAATCCATGAATTAGTTTATACTCATCATAAATCGTACGATTAATTGTTGTATAACCAATATTGAATGCATTAATTTTCTTACAATCGTTTTCCATTATAAAAGCAATAATTTTTTCCAACTGTTCTATATTGCTAAATAAAGTTAGAACAACTCGTAAAGCAGCTCTCTGTGGTCTAAAGAAAATATTATTAAGAACATTAATTGAAGAGCATTCAAACTTATGGAACGATTCAAAACTTTTTTCATAGCATTCAGCACCACAAAACATAGCTCCTGTACAATTTTTACATGGAATTAATGATAGGAAATTTTCTTCCACACAACAACAGCATCTTGAATATGCACATCGAGAATCTAAAGTTAGGTTATTAAATGGCGATTCCACTGCTATACATTCACCAACTTTTAAATGTTGGTTTGTTATAATACAGCGACCAAAATTATTGTTCTCACTAATTTCCAAGCAATTTGCAATAAACGGAACTTTATTATGTGGTGGATATGATAGTTCTGGAAAAAACTCCTCATTTCTATCAATATTTCTGTTCAGATCTAACTTAAGTTGACTTAAATTATTCAAACAATTTTCCTCTCTTTTATTTAACTTCTCATGAAGATTTGCAGATAATTTACTAGAAGCACTTCTGGCAAGTTTTATATTTTCTAGGCATCTATCGTATTCTTTCAATTCATAATATACTGCTGACCGATTGCCATAACCTAATGATAAATCTTCTGAATTCATCTCAGCATAACATATGCTTTTATTATAAAATTCAAGTGCCAACCAATAATTTCGATTCTTTAACGAAAAATGGCTATTTCCAATTTTACGATATTCAACTGACTTTTTATTGCATTTCGGGTCACAATCTTTTAAATCCTTTAAGATATCAAATTTTTCATATTCTTTCAATGTGAATTTAATTTTATCGTAAATATATTTCTGTTCACGCAATTCTAACGAAAATCTAAGAATATCATTTTTAGAATTAAGTAAGTTGATTAATTTGTGGTGATAATCGAAAACGTCCATGTGGAGTGAAATAATGTTCTGAAATAGAAATTTTATAATTTTGGTCATTAAAATTTTTAGCTATTCAAGTTCTTGAAGCTATATAAAATAACGATATTTATTTTGTACCGCGGATTTCAAAACAATTCATCTATCTATAACACCCGACATCTCTTAACAAACCGATGTACTTTTCAACAAAACAAATATTTTTAAGGTTATTGTAATTCTTCCTTCTCACCCCAAAAATATAACTTTAATAAAATTTTCTTGCAATATGAATGAAAGCAACCTCCCCATTTACGCAACCCAAACAAATAATTAACATAATTCTTTTTTAAACATAATTAAACAATACATAGAAATCAATATAATTTCACTTTGGTTTTGGTCTGCAACAAATTACCTTTTAAACCAAAAGAGTTAAATAGTTTGTTATAATTTTAACAACTTGTTAAATTGTATATTAACTTAATTTGAAAACAAATGCTTTAAATTTATTTGTTTAAAGATATTTTTTTCACATTGAAATTAACTTCGGGAAAAAACTAAAGAAAATGTCAAATGCAAATGTATTTTTAATACTAAATTTGGGATGTGAAATGCTGTTTGTAATAGATCAGCGATTGAAAGCACAAAGCGTTTCTCTTATAAAATCAGCACAAAGTGAGTTAACGACATTTATTTAAATTTTTATCCGATAATTGGATTAATTATGGCGCCATCAAACAATTTTGTTTTGTGTATATTTCTAGTTTTAAGGGATTTAACAGCAGTATTACTTGCACCTAATTTTATACAACAGTTGATGTCACGTGATTTAAACTTAGCAATCGATAGCCCATTAGTAGCACCACAACAATGTCGAATTCTTTTTACAGATATTGCTTGCTGTTCCTTGATGCATTTGGATACAAATTCAATGGATAAACTATGGGATTTAATGATTATGATATTTAAATGGCAGATAAAAATGATTGAAATCATTAAATCAACGAATATTCTAAATGTAACATGTCGCCATTTAGATGGTGTTGGCAAATTAATGCCAGAACTAAAAAAAACGATATTAATCGATTTAACAAAAACTAATTTATTAAACTTTTGGAATAATAATTTAAATACACTTGAACGAAATGATATCCAAATGCGGTTAATCGAGTGGCTAGCCCCATTCAATACAAAAATTTCTTTACTTCTTCGGTTGGGCCTACAAAAGCCAGATGGAGATTTTATGACTGAAATAATAAATTCAGAACATTTTCTGTATTATTCGTTTAATTTAGGGGATAATATTTATTTAAAGAATATAAATTTATCTAAATCATCCTCAAATTCATTTAAAGATATGACAAATTGTTCAACAAATGAAATTCAAACATTTGTTAATCAAATCAATTTTAAGTCCGATAAAAATATAACGAATTTATTGATTTTAGATGACATTACATTTTCAACAGTTGAAGAAAACTCTAGTGAAAATAACAACAAAAAAGATCATGAATTCATTTTCATTAAAAGTAATGATAACACAACACCAATCGATAAATTATTTGATAAGTTATCCATAGAAACAGTTGATGGCGAAATTCGCAGTGATACGGAGATAAATGTTACAGAGCAATTATTAGAAATGTTAGATGAGAAATCTGTTTAATATAGTCAGTTAAATCACATTATAGAGAGAATATGAGTCCACAGAAAACATTACAGTTTACAAGTTTTTGCATTTTGCTGTTATTTAGAGAGTTAATTTCTTTGCACAAATTTTTATTATTATTATTATTATTAGTTTTTATTAGTTTCTTAGAAACCTTTAATTTTACAATTTTTGTTAAAAAAAAACTCAAAAACTCAACTAAATGAGTACATTAAATATCTACTATTTACAAAATAAATATTCTTGTATGTGTTATTTACAAAAAGAGTGCTCAAAATTTAATATTTTTCTGTTATATAAATTTTTACTAGTTTAACAAATTTAGCAAAATTAGATTCAGATTTAATTTCGTGAGGCATCTCATTATATATTTGTAATCCTTTGTACATAACAGAGTTCTGTGTTGCTGTTTTATTGAATTTTTGAAGACGAAAATTGTTTGCATTTCTTAAATTGTAGTTAGAACTTTCACTTACATAGCTTAAATTTCTGGTTAAATAGCTAGGCAGTATATTATTCTTGATTTTAAATATAAATATTAAAGCTTTAAAAATAATTCTTTGTTTAACATACATCCAGTTAAGCTCTAGAATCATTGATCTTATCGGCGTGTACATATCACGTTTTAATATTGATCTCATTGCCTTATTCTGCAAAAGTTGCAGTCTTGACATAAATTCCATATTAGCACCAAACAAAATAGTAGCGGAATAGTCAAAATGAGGTAAAATTAAAGCATTGTACAACAAAATAGCTGTTTCCTTTGTTAAGGAATGTCTAAGCCTTTTAAAAAATCCAATTTTTTTTGATATTTTAGCACACACCTGATTTAGATGTTCGTTAAACTTTAGTTTGTTATCGATAACTACTCCAAGATATTTGAAACTGCTCACTACTTGTATATTTTCGTTGTTAATTTTTATTACCGGATCAATTGTTGAATTAAAAGCCATACATTTAGTTTTGCTCACATTTAACTTAAGTTTATTCATGCTGATCCAATTATTAAGATTATCCAAGTCTTCATTTAGCAGTAAAGTAATTTCATTTAAGTTTTTCCCAACTATGTAGATTAAACAATCATCTGCAAAAAGAGCAACCTTAGAAAATTTTAGAGCAGCACCAATGTCATTTACATATAACAAAAACAATAAAACCCCCAGGACTGAACCTTGAGGAACACCAATATCAACAGCTCTTGAGGACGACATAGTACTTCCATTTATTCGCACCCGCTGCATTCTTTGGTTTAAATATGATTTAAACCAACTGTTTTCTTTTCCTAATATACCATACTGCTTTAGTTTATCCAATAATATATCCCGATCTACCGTTTCAAAAGCGCGCCTAAAGTCTAAAAAGACTGCTAAAACAATATTATCAGAATCGATATGCTTTTTCCATTCAAAAGTGATCCATGTTAGTGCTGTTTCACATGAATGACCTTTCCTAAATCCAGATTGTTCGTGTATTAAAATACAGTTTTGCTCTAAATAATTCTCCAGCTGAATACACACACTTTTTTCAAGAATTTTCTCATACACTGGTAACATGTTAATTGGTCTTAAATCTTCGCATTTTTTAGAATTTTTTACTTTCGGGACTGGTACAACGACAGACTCTTTCCAGCTTTCCGGAAATATACCTAACTGCATCGAGCTATTTACAATGTTCAGCAAATGTGGACCAATAATCTCGTAACCATCCAACAACTTTTTTACATTTAATCCATTAAAATCTGCTTTGTTTTTCGAATTTTTAATCAACGTTTGCAAACAATAATCTGATACTATTTCAAATTCAAATCTACAGCTGACGGGATTGATCATATTAATGTATTGAACTTTAGGAACACTGTTGCTAATATCATAAACACTATCAATGAAAAATTTGTTCAAGTCATTAGCAATTTGCAAACTATTTTTCACAACTTCTCCATCAATGATAATTTCATTTATTTCATGATCTTTATTTTCTCTTAAGACAAGCTGTTTTATGATTTTCCAAAGACTCTTTTGATCACTAGAACATAATTTAATTTTATCTTTTATGAAATTATTTTTTACTTTTACAATTTCATGTTTATACATTTTTTTAGTATTCAGATACTCGTCCCAGCAAGCTTGATCTCCATTACTGTATACAGCACATGTATAACTTTGGATTTTTAATCTTTTGAGTCTTTTTAAATCCTCCGTAAACCAACCAGCCATATTATTATTTATTATTTTAATCGTAACCGATAATGAGTTCATACAATCTATGATCACTTGTTCGAAAAAATAAGCTTCCATATGAATGTTTGGAAACAAAGTAAGGTTTGAAGCAAAACCTTCGCTTAAATACCGACAAAATCTATTTTTGTCGTATTTAATAATTTTTTTATTTTTAGTACATTCTTTAAATTCCTTTTTAATTTTTATGTTTAATAGTATAGTTTCATGATCAGAAATTTTATAGCAATGGTCAATTTTATATGACACATTCTGGCAATAGTTTTTAACAAGGATATAGTCTATTAAAGTTTCACTCGTACTTGTACATCTAGTTGGTTCACAGATTATTTGTTTGAAGCCTTCATCACTTATTCTGTTTTTCATTTGCAGCGAATCGGTTTTAAGCAGATCTATGTTAAAATCTCCTACTATGATACAGTTTTTTTCAATTTCCGTAAATTCTTTACACCACTCTCCAAAATCTTGTATGAACATTGATACTGTGTGTGCTGGTGAAGGAGACCTATACAAACCCGTTATTGACCACTCTGCATTTGCAAAAAATATTCTAACAGTTAAAATCCAAAGATATTGACTATTTAAAATATTTACAATAGTATATTGTATATCCTTTCTGAGATAAAAAACTACACCTCCAGTGTGTCTTGAGTGTGAGAAGCACGTAATAACATTATAATCATTAAGCCGATATTCTGATTCCTCAATTTGATCCGTGATGTGAGTTTCACTTAAAACAATAAAGTCTAAATTCAAATCTTTTATTAATAGTTCCAATTCAGTCAAATTATTTAATAGCCCATTTATATTTAAATAACACCCATTCAATTGCTTCTGATTTATATTGAGGCGGTTTAATTGCTAAAACATCTTTCTTTTTTCTATATCCAGTTTTCTTTGATAAACCTTGCAGTTTAAATCAAAAGCACTATGATAAATGTCTAACTTCAAGTTGTTTTCTTTTTGAATTTTTATACAATTACAACATTTTTTTATTTCATTATCACATTTATGGTTTTGGTCCTTAAATTCAGCACAATCGGCGCAAACATTTTTTTCAGAAGTACATTCATTACTTTTGTGACCAAATCCTAAGCACCTATAGCATCTTCTTACATATGTTCCATCATAAACGTCACATTTGTCCCATTCCAAGTTAACCTTACCAGCGATCAGTACCTTATTATAGCAATCCACATTCACATCTATAATTGCAACATATGGTTTATATTTTTTTTTAGTTTTGAATATCGTTTTGCATTCTAATTCACAATCCTTCAAAAAATCGTTTTGTAATTTTAAAGCACTCATTAATTCTTCCCTCGTTAGCATATCTGAAATATTGACAATTTTTACTCGAAGCTTTCTGTTACTTGTTAAATCAACACTATAATTTTCTTTCAGCTTTTCTTCGCCAATTGATTTTAACCGGTTTACCGAATCATCATTATCACAAGAAACAATCACAGCACCACTTTTTGTTGTTGCAAACCCTGAAATTTTTAACTCACTTGCCTTTGGATCAATTTTACTTTTAATATCCTTTTCCGATTGAATTCCTGATTGATTGCTTTTAGGTTTAAATATAACAGCCGGCATTTTCTTGACCACTTCAGCAAACGATTGTTTTGATTTTGTCTTTTCGACACATACTTTTTTTAGTTCTTGCACCATTGTATTGTCATTTACCGACATTTTCTTTATGTTTTCAGCTAACACTTCCATAACCTGTTTCTGCTCATTGAAATTTTGTTTCAATGTTTCTAGAGAATTCTCAATGCCCTCTACATGTCCTCTAATATTAGTAACATTCGAGAAACTCTCCTGACATCTTTCACACATTATCACTACATATTGGTTAGTGTTCAACAAATTTTGATCGTATTGCGTCAATTGAAGACACTTTAAATGAAAGGCACTCCCACATCCACCTTTGCAATTCATAAATCCATTATCCTTGATCACTTTGCAACACTTCTTACAGTTCTCCGACATTTTTAAATTTGAACACTATTATTGCAATGATCAATATTTTCTTTAATAAAAACTAGTATCAGTATGGGAGAGTTTGAAAAACAGAATCAGCATATTTCATCTTCTAATTTAATTTTTCGACAATAATTGAACACAAAAATGTAAGCCGATATACTGATGCACAATAAGAAAAATAGCGCACAAATGATTCACTCAATTTATTATTTTATGTTTTCAATAAAGTTAATTAATATAGCATATAAAAAAAATGTTATTCAAAAATTGTTCTATTTATTAACTTGTTTTGCCAAAAAACAGTTTTTAAAATAATAAACTAGTGTTAATTATTATATTAAATTTTGATTTTAATTATTATGAATATTTTTGTAGAATTTTAAACACGTCTATTCACTTTGAAAAGCAAATTGTAAAAATAAATCTAATGTTTAAAATCGAACACAATTTTTTCTCCTACAAAACCTTTAATATCTAAAGCAGTACGTAATGCATTCGCATAATCGTTAAACGGAACCATTTTATGTAATGGTCCTTTAAGCTGACCAGTTTGCATTAGTTTAACTAAATCATCGAACATGATTTGTCCGTTTTTCGTTTTGTAATTATTTGCCGCCCATTTTGCCATCCAAAAACCGCGATATACGATATCTTTGAAAATTAAAGACGCCGTTGGAACTGCAATCGGCTCACGTGACATTCCACCATATGTAACCATGACGCCAGAGTTACCTAGATACCGTGATATCTCCAACGCATTTTTTCCTCCAATACAATTCAATGCTAGCTTTGGTTTGGGAAATGTTTTCTCTTTGAAAACATTTGTTGATCGAAGTTCTTCTTCGGTTAAAACTTCGGTAGCTCCTAATCCTTTTAAATCATGTTTTAATTCCTGTAGTTTTTCACGATTCCTTACAACGCCAATATTATTTATTTTCCATACTTTACAGAGTTGCGAAACTGCTTGCCCCACAGCACTATTAGCTCCATTTTGAATAATCGTGTCTCCAGGATTTAGGTTAACAAAATCTTTTAGCATTCTATAAGCAGTACATGGATTAACGGTTAATGTGGCTGCTTCAACTAATCCCAGATCGTTAGTGTTCTAAATTGTTCTAAAATTAATAATAATAAATATGGTTGTGAACGCGCCCTTACTTTTTGCTTTTGACATTTGCATTGTGTCATGAATTATATAAGTCTAGAAGTCTCTAAAATTTTGTAAAATGCGCATGTTTTGTTAATAGAGAATAAGAAATTTTTGTGAAAGTTTGTTTACAATAAAATTATATTGTTACCCACGAAATCAGTGGAGTTTTGTTTGAAAAGAAGAATAGTTTTTTCCACATTTGGCGACCGTGACAGGACGTGGGTTATATATAATGGATAAACTAAAAAAAAGCCGGAGTATTTTGAGAACAAACCTAACCAAAAATATCGATAAATTAACAAACTTATTGGATGAGGAAGAAAAAGACTTTCCTCAGATAAAAGCATTGATGGAGATTTCAGAGAGGAAACGGAACGAGCTGTCTGATATCAACACACGGATATACGGAGAATTATTGGAAAGTGAAGCAGACGAAGAAACCATAGGAAAAGAAATCGAGGTATGTGATGAATATGATTTAAAATTTAATATGGTGAAATCAAACATGGAGACAGTAATGAACGTATATCAAGAAGAGGCGGCGTCGGTTCGGAGTCAATTATATAGTACAAAAGAAATCAAATCAAAAATGAGGTTGCCCAAGATTGAATTTAGAAGTTTTAGTGGTGAGCTTAAGGAATGGCTACCATTTTGGGCTCAGTTTAAGAAAATTAACGATGATGAAACAATCGATGATGCTGATAAGTTTCAATATTTAATTCAGGCAACCATTAGTGGTTCAAAGGCAAGAACTCTAGTAGAGAGTTTTCCAGCAACGGGTGGTAATTATGTCAAAGCTATGCGATGTTTAAAAGAGAGATATGGCAGAGACGACTTGTTGATTGAGTTTTACATTAGAGAATTATTAAGTTTAATAATTCAAAATACACTATCGAGAGAAAACATGTCACTATCGCTGTTGTATGATAAATTAGAAAGTCAGCTTAGAGCTTTGGAAACCCTACAAATAACTACAGAAAAGTGTGCAGCTATGCTAATGCCATTAGTCGAATCGTGTTTACCGGAAGAGACTTTGCGAGTTTGGCAACGGAATAATTCTTATTCAATGTGCGAGCTCGGTAGAGAAGATAGTAACGAAGTCAATAGCGAAGATTTACCAAAATCACGACTAGAGCGGTTAATGAAATTTTTGAGAAAAGAGCTAGAAAACGAACAAAAAATTAAATTAGCTTTGTCAAGGTTTGGTGTAGAAAGTCCAAATAAATATAATGAGACTAAAAGTTCAGATAAGAATACACATTTGGCAAGTGCCGCGAGTTTATTTTCTAGTACCGGAAAAATTATTTGTGTTTTTTGTGAGAACACACATAACAGCACAGAGTGTGCAAAAGCACAAAAAATGTCAATTAAGGATAAAATAAATATATTGAATAAAAAACGCTGTTGCTTCAATTGTTTTAAAATAGGTCATCGCGCATTTAATTGTAGAAATAGGATGACATGTTTTTTATGCGGTAAAAAACATAATATCTTAGTATGTGAAACTAAGTCGAAGTCACATGCAAGTGGAATAAAAGAAAATGAAAAAATAAAAGAAGGTGAAATGCAGGAAAACAAAGTTTTGACTAGCTTGATTTCATCAAACAAAATAATGTTGCAGACTTTGTTAGTAAAAGTAATTCAAGATGGGCGAGAGCGTGTACTTCGAGCCATAATTGATACAGCATCTCATAGATCATATTTGAAAAGTAGTGCTGCTGTTGAAATGAAATGTAAACCTATTAACAAAGAAAAAATAAAACACGCATTATTTGGAGGTGTAAATACTAATGTTGTGGAGCATAATGTTTTTGTTATCACGGTATCTGATATAAATAGAGAATACCATTGTCAACTGGAAGTTTTGGAACAATCATTAATCTGTGGCAGAATCGAGCCAATGGTTCCAGGACCATGGCTAACAGAACTTCAAGAGAATAATATTTGTCTTACTGATTTTGAAGATCGTCCAATTGAAATGTTAATAGGAGCTGATGTGGCTGGTAGTTTATTTACGGGAAAACAACAGAAGCTATCATGTGGTCTGGTGGCAATACATACGCATCTTGGTTGGACAGTTATGGGTCGGATGAATAATAGCTATACAGATACATCTGAGGTTACTATGATGACAACAACTATGCTCATTAACGAAATGGATATTTCCGATTTATGGTCTTTAGATGTTTTAGGGATCACTGATCCATCTGAGAGAAAATGTAAGCAAGAAATACTGTTGGAAGCCGAACAACATTTTAAAAGAACTGTTACTTCAGATAATGAGGGTAGATATGTGGTTCATCTTCCATGGCTAGCAGACCACCCATCTTTACCTAATAATTATAATATAGCACAAAGTAGATTAAATGGATTGATTAGAAAACTAAATAAAGATGGATATTATGAGGAGTATGATACTGTTTTACAAGAGTGGTTAAGAGATGGTGTTATCGAAGAAGTTTTTAATAAAGATGATATAGTAACTCATTACTTACCACACCGCCATGTAATTAAATTAAACAGCACTACCAAAATTCGTCCAGTGTTCGACGCTTCAGCCAAGGAGAAGAATTGTCCAAGCTTGAACAATTGTTTGACCAAAGGTGTTAATTTGTTGGAATTGATCCCTACAATTTTAAATAGATTTCGGTTAAAGAAAATTGGAGTGATTGCTGATATAAAAAAGGCATTTTTACAAATAAGTCTATATGAAGGAGATAGAGATTTTTTACGGTTCTTATGGATAGATAAACAAGAAAATATTAGAATTTTCAGGCATAAAAGAGTCGTTTTTGGTCTAAGTTGCAGTCCATTTTTACTAAATTCAGTCATTGATCATCATTTAGAGAAAACATTGAGAGAACGTATTAAGACTGAAAATAATTACGGTATAACAATAATACAAAATTTGATGACAAGTTTTTATGTTGATAATTGTGTAACGAGCCTAGATAATGAAAATGAGTTAACATCCTTTATAGACGAAGCATCAGCAATAATGTATGATGGGCAATTTGAACTGAGAGGCTGGGAATATTCGAAACAGGTCGAAAACAATGTTTTAGAGTTTACTAACGTTTTGGGATTAATTTGGAATAAGATAGATGATACATTAAAAGTAAATGTTGATAGTTGTGATTCATTTTTATCAGAAAATAAAGAAATAACGAAAAGGAAGATTTTATCTGCGGCTCATCGAATTTTTGATCCAATTGGTATTGTTTGTCCAGTGCTGTTATTACCAAAACTATTACTTCAGAAAATATGGCAAGACAAAATGGGTTGGGATCAAGAGGTGAATGAAGAGGTCAAAAGTCAATTTTTAAAGTGGATACATAATTTGTCGTATCTTAACCAAATACAAATAAACAGATGGTTAATAGGTACAAGTGATCCAGCGCAGACTTCATTGCATGTGTTTTGTGATGCTAGTAAATTAGCTTATGCAGCAGTAATATTTTTGAGGACCAAGACCTCAAAAGATGTCAACGTACGATTACTACAAGCAAAATCAAGAGTAGCACCGGTAGAAAAAGGAAATAAGCGAATGACTATTCCAAGGCTAGAGCTGATGGCTGCTTGTATAGGGGTAAGATTGTTCAATAGCGTTAAAACTGATTTAAATATTGATGTCGAACAAGTTTACTTTTGGAGTGATTCGACTACAGTTTTAGCATGGATAAATCGAGATGAACAATGGGATGTTTTTGTCAGGAACAGAATCAAAGAAATTCGTGAGTATACTTCAAAAAATCAATGGAGATATATTTGTAGTGAAGATAACCCAGCTGATCTTCCATCAAGAGGTTGTAGTGCAAAAGGGTTAGTGGAATCTCGATGGTGGGAGGGACCGTCATGGTTAAGAAAAATGGAAGATCTGACGCCAACGAAAATAAACTTATATGATGAACAGGAAATTAATAATGAAAGGAAGAAGACAGTGGTATCAACGACAATGCTAGTCGGTGAAGAAGAAACAGATTGGTACTACCGTTATTTTTCAAAATATAATAAAATTTTACGGATGATTGGTTGGATCTTACGATTTAAACGAAATGTGAAATTAGAAAAAGAATTACGTTTTACTGAACAACCCAGAGATTTGTTAATTGAGGATAATCTACATCATACTAGAAGTGGGAGGAGAGTCAAGCTTCCGGAGAAATTGGATTTATGAATTCAGATGTGAATTCAGGTGGGAGAATGTTCTAAATTGTTCTAAAATTAATAATAATAAATATGGTTGTGAACGCGCCCTTACTTTTTGCTTTTGACATTTGCATTGTGTCATGAATTATATAAGTCTAGAAGTCTCTAAAATTTTGTAAAATGCGCATGTTTTGTTAATAGAGAATAAGAAATTTTTGTGAAAGTTTGTTTACAATAAAATTATATTGTTACCCACGAAATCAGTGGAGTTTTGTTTGAAAAGAAGAATAGTTTTTTCCACAGTTAGGAACCTTTAGTACACTGTCGGCAGGATAAATAGCATATGTCGTCCAAGTTCCTAATCCATTAACAACAGGAATAACACGATCGTGTAACTTAAATTCTATAACATCTTTTCCTACTTCAATGACTTCTGCAACACATTCGTTTCCTCCGGTAGCAGGAAATGCAGGTTTAAATGGATACTTACCTAAAAATTATTACTAATTTCATATAAAATCTTATTTTTGAAAGCAAGTTACCAACCTTGGATTACATTTATGTCAGCTGGATTAATAGGAGAAGCTAATATTTTCACTAAAATGTCACGATTACCGGGTCCTTCAATTTGTTGTTCGACTTTTTGTATAACATTAATAGGCTCTCCAAATTCTGTATATTGTAATTTTATCGCTGTTACACTCTTAAATCTAAGAATTTGTTTCAAACAACTCGATTTGAATACAAATTCAAACGATTTTAACATTTTTTGTTTTTATGAAATGGAATTTGATCAGTCAGATGTTATTTTGATTTTACTTTGAATAGTTAGAAAAAATAAAAAAAGATGGCGATGATTATAGAATTTCATTTTCCAGATTATCACTGCGCGGATAGCTAACGACTTTTCAGATTCTGATTTATTTCTATTTGTATTCATATCTAATCAAGTACAAATAAACACTAGCGTGAAAAAAGACAAATCATATGATCGTTCATTTCCAACGGTAAGAGTATTCGATTGATTTATATCTGCTCATTCCGTTTTGCAATCAAAATTGAAAGCTATATCCATACTTTAATTTATTGCTTAGTCAATGCACCGCTTTGTTCATGAACTTGATTTTGTTCCGCATTAGGACATTAAAATGTTAAATAAAATATCAATGTTTACAATTATAACTTCTGCAAAAATACTATAGCTCTTGCGACCTCTACATTACTGTCTCGTTATCACTTGGCTTGTTTTTAATACAGATAACCAGTAGAGGAGAAGCACTGTTTTTCTTGTTATTCCATATTCACACTGTTAATTTATTTTTGCATTACATAATTTTCTTTTTATTGATCTTTCGGGCAAATATAATAATTATTTCTATGCGCCTTTGTGCCTTCTGTGAGCCTTTTTAAGTTAATACAGAAGACACGTAGATAAAGCCTATACGCTTATATAAAACATCAATTAAGGGAACTTCAAAAAACTGTCGGATATCCTCCATTTGTTAAGAAGTGCAAAACTTTTAGAATTGTTCTAGATGTATTCTAGTTGAGTAAATGTGATACTTTAACTGATGGTTTTACCGCCCCGTTTAACAAACGAAGTAAATGAAAAAATCCACATCTTTGTTTTAAAACATTTTATTAACATAAAGTTTGCGTTTTGCTATAATTTAAAAAAATAACAATTTTGCATAACCCTTTAATATTAAAACTAAACATATTATTTAAAATCGAAAACATACTTTTGTCCTACAAAACCTTTGACATCTAATGCAGAACGCAAAACAGTCGCATAATCATTGAATGGAATCATTTTGTGTGTTGGTCCCTTAAACTCTCCACTTAGTATAAGTTTAAACAAATCATCAAACATGGCTTGTCGTTCGGTCGATTTATAATTATCTTTTGTCCATCTTGTCATCCAAAAACCGCGATACACGATATCTTTGAAAATTAAAGAAGCTGTTGGAACTGCAATTGGCTCACGTGACATTCCACCATATGTAACCATAACACCAGAGTTATCTAGATTTCGAGATATCTCCAACGCATTTCTTCCTCCAATACAATTTAATGCTAGCTTTGGCTTGGAATAGGTTTTTTCTTTGAAAATATTTGTTGTTCGAAGTTCTTCTTCGGTTAAAACTTCGGTAGCTCCTAATCGTTTTAAATCATCTTTTAATTCCTGTAGTTTTTCACGATTCCTTACAATTCCAATATTATTTATTTTCCATATTTTACAGAGTTGCGAAACTGCTTGCCCAACAGCACTATTGGCTCCATTTTGAATAATCGTGTCTCCGGGATTTAGGTTAACAAAATCTTTTAGCATTCTATAAGCAGTACATGGATTAACTTTTAATGTGGCTGCTTCAACTAATCCCAAATCATTAGGAACTTTTAAGACACTATCCGCAGAATAAACAGCATACGTTGTCCATGTTCCTAATCCAGTGCCAAGAGGGATAACACGATCGTGTAATTTAAATTCTTTAACATCTTTTCCTAATTCAATTACTTCTGCAATACATTCGTTACCTCCAATAGCAGGAAATGTAGGTTTAACCGGATATTTACCTTAAACGTTTAAGTTAATTTCATATAAAATCATATTGTTTGAAGTAACAAACCTTGGATCGTATTTATATCAGCTGGATTGATAGGAGATGCTAATATTTTCACTAAAATCTCACGATTACCGGGCCCTTTAATTTCCTCCTCAACTTTTTTAATAACTTTAATAGGCTCACCAAATTCTGTATATTGTAATTTTGTCGCTACAACACTCATCAATCTAATTATCTGTTTCGAACAATTCTCTTTGAATACACATTTAGCCGATTTTAACATTTTATGTAAATAATACGGATTATGGAATTTGTTATTTCAGTTTTGATGACTTTATTAGTTATAACATTTCACAAAAGAGTGCAGGTCGATTTTAAAGGTGACACAACTTTTCGTCAGTTTATTTGTAGTTGCACACATCTTCAAAATAATACAATCGAATAGTCAAATAAATTGTTAAAAACTACTTGTACGAGTATGAAAATCAACAATCTTATCACAGTATTTTTGATTGTTTTGAAGTCATTCCTGTTTTAAGTGAAGTTTTAGTAGGTTGTTTTATACTTTTACGGACGATCTAATTTAAGTTATTGATTGTAAAATGGCACACGTTGCAAAATTTGTAGGAAGAAGTCAAAGTGTATTTTATAAAGGTTTCAAGTTAAATCAAATTCGATTATTTTCTGCTGCAAGTGAGTGGCTTTTCTTATGTTAATTACATATTATAATATTCATTTAAATCGATTACATAATGATGCTACAAAATTGTATTAGTTATTATCGTTTGATAAATCATGAAAATAAGATATTTTCTTGATACAAATTCTAAAATCACAATTGTGACTTTAAACTTTGCATTAAGTTGGATTATTTTAATTGAATATTCAAAACTATAAACCGGCTACCAATTTATAATAATTGACAATTAATTGAGTGCGTATGAGTTGTTATTTTTTTATATTTGCTTATGATATTAAACTGTTCCTAATGAAATGTCGCTTGTCATAATTTTATTCTAAAGTCTAAACGTAAAATAATTATTGTTGCTTTTAAAGGCGATAGGAATTTTTTGCCGGATTTGACCACAAATAAAGTAAAATTATAAAAATATCAATTTAATGTCGGATGACACCCTAGCAGACACGGGTTTTAACTTGCGAACTGGGGACTGTGGATGGTGTTATGAGCCAATCAAAAATAACAATTTTGTGGTGAATATAAAATTCTCTTCTCTGGGTAGTGATTTTGTACCATTATCTCATAGAGAAATAAAAGGAGAGATAAATTGAAATATATATAATTGTCTTTGATTGATCCATTTAAATTGTTGATGAAATGTTCACAGAAATGTCACGTTGCTGATTGGTTCGATTTGTATTAGTATTTGAATTTATCTTGAGGAAAGATTTGAGTATGGGTATGTAGACTTTTTTTTAGTTTTCCTCATGAGACATAATTCTCTACAAGGTAGCGATTTTGTACCATTATCTCTCCTAGAGAAATAAAAGGAGATAAATTGTAGTATATACAATTGTCTTTGATTGATTAATTAAAATTGTAAATATGTCACGTGTCCATAAATGTCACGTCGTGATTGGTTCGATTTGTATTGTATTTGAATTTATCTTAAGGAGAAATTTGAGTGTGGGTATGTAGACTTTTTTTTAGTTTTCCTCAGGAGAGATAATTCTCTACAATAGAGAGATAACAGGAGAGATAATGGTACCGAATCGCTACCCAAAGGGTAGCGATTTTGAACCATTATCTCTCCTGTCATTTCTCAAGTGTAGAGAATTATCTCTCCTGGGGAAACCTAAAAAAAAAGTCTACATAGACTCAAATTTCCCCTCAAGATAAATTCAAATACAATTCAAATCGAACCAATCACGACGTGACATTTATGGACACGTGACATATTTACAATTTAGATGAATCAATCAAAGACAATTGTATATACTTCAATTTATCTCCTTTTGTTTCTCTAGGAGAAATAATGGTACAAAATCGCTACCAAGGTAGTGATTTTGTGCCATTATCTCTCTATTGTAGAGAATTATCTCTCCTGGGGAAAACTAAAAAAAAGTCTACATACCCACACTCAAATTTCTCCTTAAGATAAATTCAAATACAATACAAATCGAACCAATCACGACGTGACATTTATGGACACGTGACATATTTACAATTTAAATGAATCAATCAAAGACAATTGTATATATAACAATTTATCTCTCCGTTAATTTCTCTAGGAGAGATAATGGTACAAAATCGCTACCCAATAGAGAGATAACTGGAGAGATAATGGTACAAAATCACTATCCTGATTGGTTAATACAAAATTTTACAGTCCACAGTTCGCATGTTAAAACCCAGCTTCATAAACCTAAACCTTAAAAAATCAGACTGCTAAGCTGGATTTTAACATGCGAATTGTGGACTGTGAAATTTTTTATTAACCAATCAGAAAAGAATGTTCAGTTATGTTCACTTCAAAATTCTTACTTTTGATTGGTTAATAACACCACCCACAGTTCGCATGTTAAAAACCCAGGTTTAAGCTGGGGTTTAACATGCGAACTGTGGATGCTGTTATTAACCAATCAAAACTAATACGTCTGTGGTGAATATAAAATTATCTTCCCTGATTGGTGGTGAATATAAAATGCTCTTCTCTGATTGGTTAATAAAAAATTTCAGTTCGCATGTTAAAATCAGGCTTGAATTCCTGAATAATAAAACTACATATATCCGTGGAAAACGAGCAACAGCAACATTATGTTTTTCAAGCATTTTAAACGGCCCAGGTGTATTTTAAAATGACGAAAATTAAAATTTTCAAAGTAAAGTATTTGTTTGGAGATTCTTGGTCTGGTAGTCAGTAGTCCCTTGAAACAAGGCTCTAATCCTACGACGAACTTGGATCATGGATCCATGCAATAGCTATACGTGAACGACAAATCCTTCCGATCGATCCGACGTCTCAAGCTCGCGATGAAGTCCCACCACGTATAGCTAATAATTATTTTATTAATCAATTTTAATTTTTTTAGGTACTAATACATTTCAGTTTATTAAATCTGAAGTTGTTGGAGAAAATCAAAATATTGGACTTATTACATTGAACCGTCCAAAAGCTTTGAATGCATTATGCAATGGTTTAATGCAAGAATTAAGCGATGCTATGTCGCAGTACGAAAAAGATGAAAACGTTAAAGCAATTATTATAACAGGCAGTGAAAAATCATTCGCAGCTGGAGCAGATATTAAAGAAATGCAAGGTAATACATATTCTAAATGTGTTCGGGGTAACTTTCTAAACGACTGGACTAAAGTTTCCAAATGTCAAAAACCAATTATTGCTGCTGTAAATGGATATGCATTGGGTGGTGGTTGTGAATTAGCCATGATGTGTGATATTATTTATGCTGGAGACAAAGCTAAATTTGGTCAACCCGAAATTGCATTGGGCGTAATTCCCGGAGCTGGTGGTACTCAAAGATTAACCCGCGTTGTTGGTAAATCAAAAGCAATGGAAATGTGTTTAACTGGGAATATGATTGATGCAGCTGAAGCTCAACAAATTGGGTTGGTTAGTAAAGTTGTCCCAGCTGGCGAACTTCTTACACACGCAGTTAAATTAGCTGAAAAAATTGCAACATTTTCACCATTAACTGTAGTGTTATGTAAAGAAGCTGTGAACACAGCTTATGAAACAACATTAAATGAAGGTTTGAAATTTGAACGTCGTACATTCCATGCAACATTCTCGACTGAAGATCAAAAAGAAGGTATGAGAGCTTTTATAAACAAAGATAAAGCTGTATTCACTGGAAATTAAGTGAACCAATAAAGTTATGTTTTCCATGGTGCCCATACGATATTCTTTTGTAATAAAATAATTTTGTTTGTAATATATTTTTTCAGAATACAGTATGAATTTATTTTAAATATATATAACATTTTTAATGAATCGAATTGTTTTTCATTAATATCATTTAAAACGAAACACCTCTGAAATCGTACAATTACAGGTTCTGTAATCGAGATTCAACTGTAATTTATGTTAATTATTATTCTGTCTCTTTTGTTTCAAGTCGAGGTATTTAGAAAACTGCGACTGCAATATTTTTAGAAAGGGACATCCACTGTGACACAATGCTGTCAAGTTTTCTCTTTTCTCTTTATTTTAATTTATTTTCACACAACGAAATCGAAAATCGTTTCCAACAAATATTTAGTTAGTGGAAAATCGAGGATAAGTTAGCTTGTATCGTAAAGATCTACTAAATAAATATATTGTTTTGTTAACAAGTGAAAGAAGTGTTTATATTTTTGTGTAATAGATTTTTGACGTATAAAATTTTTACAAGAATTTAAAATTTGGTTGAACAAAATAGCACAACAAAAGTAAATCTTAAAAAATGGAAGCAGGTGGTGCTTATGGTGGAGGCAAGGCTGGAGGAGCGTTCAATCCAATACAATTTGTTCAACGTCCTCAAGTGATTTTAAGAGCACTTTGTTAGTGCATGTTCATATAGTTCTTCTACTTCTAATTTTCTCCCTAAGAAAATCAAAATAAAAACATCAATAGTGGAAACGATGAAAAATCGATTTTGTATGTCCATGAAAAATATAAGAAAAATAAAGGAAATTTTTTTCTCCACGAACGACAGAAATCTTCTCTCTATCTCAAATCTCAAAAAAATATTAGAATACTGTACTGTGTGTGAACTGTGAATGTGAATTCAGTTCATTATCAAAGTAGTGAGATATTTGTATTTGTGGGTGGATGAAATTAATGACGTCTCTTTCTTTTTTATTATGTTCGTACTTGTTTTGACTTATTTTTTGTTTCATTTAATCCTTTGTCAAAACACTAACGTTCATGATTATGCAACACTTTTATGACTTTTGTTTTATATAAATCATAAAATTATTTTTGTTTGCACTTTTTTGCACATATTATGTAGAACGTATACATAGTAATGGCTATTGAACTTCTCGATAAGATAGATAAAATTTTATTTTTGTTTTAATTTTTGGTAGCTTTGTAGCTTGTAGAGCTGATCCAGGTACTGCTAGTGGCGTTGTTCAATTTAAGTTTCAACCTTAGTAGATGTGGCGTTGTTCAATTTATACTTCAGCTGGATAGTTGTGACGGTGTTGAATTAATTGAATTAATGATCCTACAGTTGGAGATAATAGTTTTGGAGAATCTTGTTTTCCTTTTGTTGACACAAATGCGTTTTGGAGAATCTGGATTTTCTTTTGTTGTCACAAATATGGTAAATATCCAATTCAATCAAAATAAATTAATTTTTATAAATGGATGAAATTTCCGAAGGTTGAGGCAGTTAACATCGAATGAGAAATTTTGCTTGATTCTCATAAAAGGATTACTTAAATATTTTCCGAAGATTTTTAAGCAAATAGAATTTACTATGTAATTTAAACGATATTGTTCCTTTTTAAACTTAATTTTATCGATCACAAAATCTTGTTTTAAATTGTATGTAGAATATTTAACATTGTTTTATTTAAGAAATTAATAATAATAAACATAAAATTCCACATTAACAAATCACAAATTACTTTTACATTTTATCACGACTAATGTATGGCTCATTTTTTTGGTTATTAATTATAAAATTTAATTAAAATGAAATGGAACAAAAATGGAGTGATTAGAGAAAAAAAAATTAAACAATAATATTAATGAAAAATAATGACATTTTATGTTTATGATTCCAGGCAACTTTTCTTTTTTATTCAAAAAAGCAGGAGTTAAAATTTTCAAAATAATATGAGAAGTTATTGCCACAACACTCCCCCCCTAGTTCCATCGAAGATGGGACGATATAGAAATTATTGTGCTACAGCACGAAGGAAGCGAGTAGGGGTACGAATAGTTCTGCCTGCTCGTGTAATTGTAGATGCAGGGTGGAATAGATGTTGTTGAGGAATGAGATTGAATCTAACTTTCTTAGTTGAAACAGTTGCCTTAGCGTCGCGTTTCCTCGCATCTTCAGAGGTAGAAGGGAAAGACGAGGATGTGTCCGGAAGAGTAGAATGGACTTTATCTGTAGAAGACGAAGTTTCGTCTGCGCGACTGAGATCAGTACTCAAAGTAGGTGAGTTTTGAGTTAAGTCATCTTCAGATTGTTCCCTAAAGCAAGGTTTTAATCTGTCGATGGAAACTCGAATGTGTTGACCTTTACGGTCAATAACGAAATTTTTATCATCGCGACTGATGACTTGGAAAGGACCTTCGTATGGCGGTTGTAATGATTTACGTACTAAGTCAGTACGTAAGAAGACATGCGAACAAGACTGGAGATTTTTGGAGACGAAAACATTAGGAGAAGTGTGTCTTGATGCAATTGAGGGACGAAGGTGGTTGAAATGTTGTTTCAATTGAGAAACGAAGTCAGATTGAGGAGTAGAAGTGGAGTTTTCGGTAAAGAATTCACCAGGAAGACGAATGTTAGTACCATAGACGAGCTCAGCCGATGAAGATTGGAAATCTTCACGGAAAGTGGTTCGTAAACCAAGTAGTATTGACGGTAATATACGCGTCCAATCCGTTCTGTCGTAGGCCATTATTGCGGATTTTAGAGTTCGGTGCCAACGTTCGATGAGGCCGTTACATTTAGGATTGTAACTTGTAGTTCGTTTGCGTTCGAAACCGATTAATTTTGACAACTCGTTAAAGAGATTGGATTCGAATTGGGAGCCCTGATCAGTGACGATTACTGAAGGTACTCCGAAACGAGAAATCCAATTGGAGTAGAGAGCTGATGCTACCGTTTCAGCTGTGATATCCGAGATAGGAATGGCTTCAGGCCAGCGGGTATAGCGGTCAATAATAGTGACACAATAGCGTTTGTCCTCAGAGGTAGGAAGTGGACCAATAATGTCCATGTGAATCTCGGAAAATCTTTGAGAAGTGGAAGGATAGTTACCTAAAGGAGATTGAGTATGGCGAGAAACTTTTGCCTTTTGGCAAGCCAGGCAGTTCTGAGCCATTTGTCGTACATCCTTTTTAATGGATGGCCAAATGACTTTTTCAGTAAGGAGTTTGACAGAACTGTGGACTCCTGGGTGAGATAAATTGTGGAGACTATTGAAAACAGATTGACGAAATTGCTTTGGAATAAAAGGTCGTGGATTACCAGAAGAGGTATCACATAAAATAGTTTTGGCATTAGAATTGCCAAACGATACTGGAAAGGATCGGAATTGAAGTGTGGGACTAGTGTCCACTAATTCCTTTAGTTCGCTATCGTTGAACTGAGCGTCAGCAATTTCGTCGAAATTAATGTTTTCTGGAATCGATATTTGCTCGACACGAGAAAGTGTATCGGCAACTACATTATCAATTCCAGAAATGTGGCGAATATCAGTCGTGAATTGACTGATAAAATCTAGATGGCGGAATTGGCGAGGACTAGCTTTGGCAGGGTTCTGCGACAAAGCGTAAATGAGTGGCTTATGATCGGTAAAGAGCGTGAAGGTTCTACCTTCAAGGAGATAACGAAAGTGTTTAATTGCAGAGGGGGGGGAGTGTTGTGGCAATAACTTCTCATATTATTTTGAAAATTTTAACTCCTGCTTTTTTGAATAAAAAAGAAAAGTTGCCTGGAATCATAAACATAAAATGTCATTATTTTTCATTAATATTATTGTTTAATTTTTTTTTTTTTTTTTTTTTTTTTTTTTTTTTTTTTTTTTTTTTTCATCCAATTGAAATATCACTTTATTATAAATGTTCTATTTTATATTACATTACATATTGTAAAAACTTTAAGTGAGCAAAATAGATATTGTTTTTGTTTAAATTATTTTACATGAATAACTTTTATTAAACAAGAAAAATCAATTCAGTCAGCCTGAATTAAATAAAGGAATTTCTAATACATGAAAATAAAATTAATCTTTTAACAATAATGAACAAAACCAAGACTGAAAAACTATTTTGTTTTTCTTGATTTTTAACGATCAAAAATCGCCTGCTATATCTAAAATTTACGATTTTTAATTTGAATATTCGCCACAAATTAAAGAAAATAAACACAAGTAATGGAACGTTTGGTTGGTTTTATTTTTTAAAATACGAGTGTAAATTATGTTTTTACTGATAATATTTGACAATTGTAAAACTATATTTGGATAATTTTAACTATATTTGTAGTAAATTTATGTTTTGTTGATACAACTTAATAGGTGTTATCTAGGTTTGTTTATTTTTATTTCCTATTTTTTAATTGAGTTAGGATAGATGATAATTAGGTCCACCAAAATAGTAGTCCTTTAAATAAGGAATCAGAAAAATGTAAAAATAAACGAATAAAACGAAAACTGCAAAAGTAAAACTCGTGCAATGAATAGCTCGTTTCGCGAAACGTTAGCAGCAACTTCAAAAAATGTAAATTCTAGAAAAAATTGGAGCGTTAAGTAGTTTTCCTATTTAATTCATTTTCAAAATAGTAAAAAAATCTTCAAGCCTATAAGTACACTGGACACTGGTCATTTTTTGATATGTACTAAAAAGTAAAAACAAATAGAATATCGTCATTGATATTATAGAACGAAATCTGAACACGATATCTAAAAATGAGAGAATGTTTGTTTTTTTTGTATTTACTTCGAATGGATGTGTAGGAGTTTCCCAAAATTGAGTTAGTTTTTCATTTAGAAAAAAATTCGATATTTTCTTAAAAATGAAATGTCATGAAAATTATTTGTTTTTGTTTATTTTCCAAGGATCGTTGAACAGTTAATGGAAATATAATGTAATGTTTTTTATTGCTCTTAAATTTTCAAACCTTGAGTCTTTTGTTTATTTAATGAAATATACGTAAGTAGAGCACAAAACTATTAAATCCTCGTATTTATCTATTTTATTTTTAATCGATTTTTGTTGATCATTGAACGTTTCCTAGAGCTGAGAATTAAAATACAAAAATAATGTTATAAGTTTGAGGAAACTACAGGGGTTTCGATTCACGTACTATTTGTTGTTTTACTTGTTTAAAAATTTTTTGTGTGTGAAAATTCGAGCTTATTTTTGTTGAGTACTGCAGTAGTTTATGATAAATACAGCACTCGACATAGTACGGTGACAATAACTCTGGTTACGAACAGAGTGGAAGCTGAGAGCGGTGCTGAAAGCGTTGATAGCTACAAAACTGCACCCGTATAATAAAATGAGATTGTTTACAGTGAAGCGCTGTAAACAGCTTCGATCCAACGGTGAACACTCTCATTTAATTATACGCGTGAAGCTTTGTATTAAGGTCAATCAGAAAATAGAAAAGAGCCATCTTGTACCATAGTTGCAGGTAATTTTATTTTTCGTGTCGTAGTGTGAAAATATTCCAGAAACTCAGAAATATGTTATTGCTTTTGGGATTTTCGAAACGTTTGTTTCTATTTCCCTAAGAAATATCAGAACATCAACATCTGAAAGCTGAAATTTCATCGATTTTACTGTATACATACTATAAAGGCGATGAATGGCAGATTCATTTAAACAAAATTATTGAATAATCAATCAACTTCTTTCTGGAAGCATAGTAAAAAAATAGTTGAGGCGATCATTTTGAATAAGTTTAAAATTTAAAACGCTTCTACAATTAATTGTGAAAAAGCCCGCACTTACCAAGTTTTTGCCCCCTTTCCTGTATGGGATAAAACGGAAAAAATCTCCCCGATCTGGCATTACTGCTGTGTATTAATATAATGCTCATATATTTTAGATAGAACTGAGAGCAAGGGTATTGCGGTCTATAATTTGAAATATCACATTTTGTTTCGTTTTGGGGATAAGCTGGACATTGGCTAACTTCCAGCACTACAGAGAAATATCAGATATATAGGATTTGTAGAGAATTTTGGTAAGAGAAGGTGCAAGTTCTTTTGAAAATGTTATTGGAATAATAGGTGGAATGATGTTCAGATCGGAGACTTTGCTGGTAGTTAACCCTCTTAAGATTTTTTTTGACAATTTTGGGTTTGAAATAAAGATCTTTTATATTAACTCCTGAAGACTGGATTTTTGGTTTTTCTTTAGGAGTTTCTAAAACAGTCGAGATCACAGCAAAGCGTTCCGCGAACAATGTGGTTTTTCTCGCTAGGTAGTGACGATTAAATCACCATCAATAATAGGGTAAAAAAGAGTTGGTACCAGACTTTGAAGAATTAATAGCACTGTAAAAACTTTTGTCAGAAATGGACATGGTGGAAAGTTTTGCCGCTCTCGCTCTGTCAATTTTTGTTTTTTTCGTTTTCGTTTATCTGGTTTAATATACTATTGGGCTGTATAGATATTAGGACTTAAATCGTGAAGGTATTTTTGTTATGGAACCAAATATTAAATAATCTTTGTTTGTTTCTAAGGGTCAATTTGACTGGAAAACAAATATTTTTGTTGGGGTTTCATTATTGAGAAGGGAACGAATTTATTGATACTAAAACAGTTTATTCAATCAAAATTTATAATATATTATTATTTTATTTTTATATTTGTTTTATATTTATTTGGCCAAACAACCTACCAGAGCTCCTGACATTCCTGGTCAAATAGTAAATTGCTTTATTTGTTTTTGACAAATGATCTTTCGTTGGTACAATTTAAAGTATCAGAACCTTTAGGTGGTTCAGACCATAATTTGATTTCCACGCATTTAAATTTACAAGTTCCTAAACAGTTTCAATCTAGTCCTAGTCTTATTTGGGTTGCAGATTGGCAGGGTTTTAGAAATATATGTTTAATTCAAAAATTTCTGCTCCTAGTTTTTCAGACATAATACACGTTGCGCAGGTTTATTCCGATAGATGGTTCTGAAGGCTGATCTTTAGGTTTCGGGTAAATGTGAAGAAGCAATAAAATTTAAAATAAATGCTCTTTAAAAAATGGCCAGTATACAGCCAATTCCAAAAAAGTTGCTAACACGAATTCAACAAATTACAAACCCGTATCAATCTTGTCGGTTGTTGCTAAAATATTTGAGAAGTTCATTAATTTTAATATTATCGTCGTCAAAAATACTTAATGAAAGACAATACGGTTTCCGTAAAGGAAGAGCGACGGGAAATTTACTTTCTTTGTAACACATATCTGGAACAGTCGGTTGAAAACCTTGGTGAGACTTTCATTGCTGCTCAGTAATTCAAATCTTACTAATGAGCTTGATTCATTGTATGTTGCTGGTGGACAAAGTTGTAGGGGGTTCTCCAAACACCTGTCATTTTGGAAGCTCAATAGCTTCTGTACCTGATAATCGAATTGGATGAAATTTGGTACATACACATTTAGTACGGTTTACAACAGTTCTGCATCCTAACTTCCGGTTTGTCTCTTCCGATAAAATTTTTTTTTACTTTTTCTCGTACAACAGAATTTATGTTTGTTGGGTTACTACTGCCTGCTTTAATATTTTTATTATTAGAACTACGAAGTCCATAATATTGGTTAGCTTTTAATTAAAGTGTTTTATAAATATAAGCTCATTATATATCCAGAACACTATGTTTCCAGAGCTGTGGTGAAGTCAGCAATATTTTTTAAATACGATCAATTTTAGTAATTTTAGCTTAGTAGAGGCGGGTAGTAAGATCGGCACTTTACGGTAAGACCTTTTTTAACTTATAGCTTAGTTAAATTTTTTGGGTTTTGTGATTTTGCAAGTGGAATACTACTTTAAACTCCAAAATGTAATCAATGTTCAAAATTAGAAAAAAAGATTCATACTTCTAGATTTTCAGCTGTCCATATTTCATTTATCTCAAATCCATCCCAGAAAAATAATTTACCCTGTTTTGAAGTCAAAGTTACATCACGCCAAGTCACTTATGTAAGATATATGTGGGTGACGATTGTGTTAAAAATTCAGACAGATTTACAGTAGATTTACAGTAGATACCAATCAAAAAGTCACCAAAATCTAAAATGTTACATAAATTCTTACAAATATTTTGGGTGTTTTGTATTGTTTTTTTTAATAAAATGTGCTGTGTAGTAGGAAGTACAGTCCTAGTGTTCGGTCCAGAAAATGTGATAATAAATTACTTTTTTGTCAGTTGCATAGATGTTGTACATGTAAACGTACTCGCTTATCATTGTTTGAAATGATTCTTTGTTTGAAATGCTGATTAACTAAATATTAACTTATTATGCTAAAAATAAAAATAAAATAACTTTAATTGTATGGCAAAACATGGAGATAGATGTTGTATTGAAAACACTTTTATAAAGTTTGACGTATAAAATCAAAATAATTAATTTTTTTTCTTTTGTGTGTTCGTTCCTGTAATCAGAAAAAAGTTTGAAATAAAATACCGTGATTTTTTTTATCATTTTGCTCGACTGAATAACAAATACATGTGTCATAACAATACAAAAACACTTTTAAGACTTATATCTCACAGCAATATGCGTTCTGAGGTGTTGATGAACCAAATTATTTATTTTTTGTTGTTTATATTTTTTTTAAAGAAGTTAGAAGTTTTAGTTATCCTAAACAATAAATCCTATCACGTTTAAAATATGACAAAGGCCAATATTTCATGATATGATAGACAAAATAAAAGTAAAATAAGAGATAAAAAGCAAATTTGTTTAAAAATTTATAGGAAAAAAACTAAAATAGGGTTGTCAATAATTCAGCTAGTGGCATAGTCCTTGATCATTGACACTGTCTTTCTCAAAGATTAAAGTCCACACATAGAGTTATATGAAGACTCGTTTCTTCGAGCAATCAATTCATCTGGCAGTGTCCCTAAGATATCACCTCGGCTGATGATATCTCACTAACTATTGTCAATGGTGAGGTATCTTACGTTATCTCATATGTCAATAGCAGGTTTGGACATTTAATTTCCATTCAAATGCTTGTGTTAAGAAACTTCACTGATGATAAGCACTCTCGGTTTTGTAGAAGTCTTGAAACAGATGATCTGTTAGTTTTTGTAGCATATCAATGGAAGAAATCCTTGGAGAACCAAGGTGGAGATAATTATAATACTATTGAAAAACTGAACTAAAAATCTTAAAAATAAAAGTAAAATCTTTTTGTTTAATAATTTGAAAATTTATTTCATAACTAATATAAAATAATTTTATTCGCATAGATGGATTAGTTTTTGTTGATGCGTAAATTTGGTTTAAATGTTTGATCTACGAGTATGGCAACCTCGCGTACTCCAGTCCTTGCTATTGACATACGAGTTAGTGTGAGATATCACAGACCACTAGCATGAGCAGTGATATATCACTAGGCGAGGTGATATCTTAGGGGTGCGGACGGATGAACTGTATTAGAGTAACGGTAGCACTCTTAATCTTAGTTATGGAATATTCCTTGATGTTGACACGCTATTGCTTTTTCGAAGAAATGGGCCTTCATATAATTCTAAAAGTGGGTTTTGATCGTTTAGAAAAACATGATCATGGAATATGACACTAACTGGATTATGGGCAACCCAAATTAAGTTTTGTTCGCGCATTTTTTTCTAAAAAATTTGCGTTTTCTCTTTTTATTTTATTTTTATTTCCTCCATCTTATTCCGAAATATTGGCCTATGGCATATTTTGTATGTGACAAGATTTATTGTTTAGCTCTCCAGTTTTTAAAAAATAATATGAATACTAGGTCATTCAATAAGTCCGTAGGATGACACATAGATGGCGTTACTAGAATTTTTTCCATATGATTTTTATTTAGTGTTTAAACTTCAGTAGATGATAATGGACTGTGTAAATTTTTTGATTTTTAATGCTTATTAAATTTGGATAAATATTTAATAGCCAAGTTACAAATAAGTTTATAACCATTAACTTCTATATGAATTGAATATATTAATTCCCTTATGCACTTTGAGTAATAAACCACTTGATTTGATTATATTATTTATTTAATTTTTTATTGCCTTTTTTTTAATGTTGATTAATTGAGATGATGTACAAAAAGTGATTTTAATAATTTTGTTTTTAAAGGTAATCAAAAATATTTTCGCGGTAAAAACATAAAACAAGAATTTCTATAACAAGTTATGATTTTCCAAAAAATAGCAATTCCATTGAACTTAATTTAAATCTAAATCTACAACAATTATTGCAATATTATTTAATTTCAAAAACTGAATAATAAAACTGTTTAATAATAGTTTTAATAACAATTAATTTAAACGGTTTATTGTATTTGTAACATCCCGCGCGCCTTGAATCGGTTGATTCACATCATCAGTTGGTAATCTACTTAGTTTGCTGACTGGTCGTTTAAGAAGTCCGGCTTTAGTTTTGAGCGTTACAACTCTAACTACACCGTCTGCTCCAGGGTAAATTTGTTCCACTCTTCCCAGTAACCATTTTGTAGGTGGTAGATTGTCTTCATGTATTAGAACTACATCATTTACTTTGATCGGTTGGCCATTTCTTTGCCATTTACTTCGTTTTTGCAAGGACGTTAAATATTCTGTTTTCCATCGGCTGCAAAAATGTTGCGTGATTTGCTGCATGTGTTGCCATCTTGAAAGATGGGAGACCTTTGTATTAACCAGTGAAGGCTGTGGAATTTCTACTATTGGTCGTCCAATTAGAAAATGACCTGGTGTTAACATATCAACTTGATCATCTGATAGAATACACAGCGGTCGTGAATTAAGCACCGCTTCTATTTGACTAGCAACGGTTGTTAGTTCCTCAAAGCTGAAAATAGTAGTTCCCATGACACGTCTTAGGTGATACTTAAAAGATTTAACGGCTGCTTCCCATAGTCCGCCAAATGTTGGTGCGACACTAGGGATGAAATGCCATTTGATTGATTCTGAAGCGAGAAATGAAAATATATTATTAGAATTACTGTTAATATGTTCGTAAATCTTGCGCAGTTCGTTGTTGGCTCCAATAAAGTTAGATCCATTATCCGAATATAAATCGGTACAGAGTCCACGACGTGCGACGAATCGTTGTAAAGTTGCAAGAAAGTTATCAGTAGTTAAATTTGAGACCACTTCAATGTGTACAGCCTTTGTGGCCATACAAACAAATATTGCGAGGTATGCCTTCCATCTATGTGTTGATCTGCCATAAATTTGTTTTATCTGCAACGGTCCAGCATAATCAATTCCCGTCTTAAGGAATGGTCTCTCGTAACAGACACGGCTTTCTGGTAAATTACCCATTATTTGAAAATTTGGTTTAAGGTCATATCGTTGGCATCTGTTGCATTGTTTTATAACACCCTTTACTATTCTACGGCAATTTAATACGTGATATCGTTGTCTTATTATACTTATGAGTAATGTAGCTCCTGCATGCTGGTGTCGATAATGAAGGTGTCTTATTAATAGTTTGGCCAACTCACAATTTGGTAGTATCACTGGATGTTTGGTATCATACGTTGCCACTGAATTTTCGATGCGACCGCCAACTCTCAATATTTGGTTTTCATCTATAAATGGGTTTAAGTTTTGTATCTTGCTGCCTTTACATTGTTCTCGTTTTGAAGTAATCAACCTTATTTCGCTGGGAAAAAACTCATTTTGTACCCATGTAATAATTTTATTTTGACTTCTCGTTATTTCATCGACAGTCAGTTCTGAATCTCTTGATTTATTAATTTTTTTATTTTATCACAGCATCTATAAATCCATGCAAGGACTCTAATGATTTTTTGAAACGACGAAATTCGATTTATTAACCGACTTATTATATGACAATTTGAGTTTGATACAGCCGCTATTATTGATGATTCAATTTTTCTTGCTTCTCTATCAACTGCCCTTTCATCAACTGACATGTTTTGACTTGGCCATTCTTCTTGTGGTTTGGATAGCCAATCTGGACCATGCCACCATAAATCAAATCCAATCAACTTCGAAGGCATGATCCCCCTTGAGGCACAATCTGCTGGATTACTTTGTGACTCGACATGATTCCAACAACTTCTTGAGGTCTTTGATAGAATATTAGCGGTACGATTAGCGATAAACGTTTTCCATCGCCGTGGTGGTGATGAAAGCCATGCCAATACAATGGTTGAGTCGGTCCATAGTATGGTTTTTGCATCTGAAACTCTCAAAGCATCCTTGACAGAGACTATTAGTTTAGCCAATAATGCTGCAGCACATAGTTCCAGTCTTGGAATGCATACTTGATTGATTGGAGCAACCTTCGTTTTAGAACTTATAAGATTAACTTTAACAACACCGCATTTATCAACACATCTACAGTACACAACTGCTGCATACGCCTTCTCAGAAGCATCGCTGAATCCATGGAGCTCAAACGATTCACTACTTGTACTAAACCATCTCGAAATACTTATTTTTTCCAGCTCTGGCAGTTCTTCTCTTATATTTTTCCATATATCTGCTTGAATTGAGGGAAGTTTATCATCCCAATCCAACTTCAACAACCATAAGCTTTGGAACAAAATCTTTATGTTTACGATAGCTGGCGCCAGCCATCCCATTGGATCAAAAATACGAGCTGATTGGGAAAGAACTTCACGCTTTGATCCAGTTGAATTATCCTTAAGTGATACCTTGATTTTAAATTCATCTTTACTGGGATTCCATTGTATGCCAAGTAGTTTAGGATAAGATTGCTCATCCTTTATATCCAACGGAATGTTTTGTTTACTTTCTGGATCGATCCTTTCCAGTAATGGACTATAGTTGGACGACCATTTTCGCAAATTAAACCCATAGGATTTAAGCACATCTGTAACAGATTGTTGTATTTTGATCGCTTCCTTTGGACTATGACATCCAGACATAAAGTCGTCAACATAAAAGTCATGCATTATCTTTTGAGCAATCATTGGTTCATCTTCCATCAAGTTTTTCCAATTGTTTGTAAAGATTTTGTTGCAAGGTATGGTGCTGACGCTGTTCCGTAAGTGACTGTGGTGAGGCGATAATGAGTTGGTGGTTTTGAACTGTCGAAACGCCATAGAATTCTATGGTAATTTCTATCGTCAGGGTGAAGGACTATCTGTCGGAACATTTTCTCAACATCAGCTGTAAATACGATGCTATATAAACGAAATCGAATTAAAATTGAGGTAAGCGGCTCGTAAACTGTAGGTCCGACCATCAGTAGATCATTAAGCGAATGTCCATTGGATGATTTAAACGATGCATCGTAGACAACACGTAGTTTTGTTGTAGAACTAGATTCCTTAACCACCCCGTGATGCGGCAAATAATATACTCCATCCTGTTGATTTATTTCTTCGATTGGTACCTCTTCCATATGATTAAGAACCAGATATTCTTTCATAAAATCGTGGTAGGAAGCCTTGAAACTTGCATCTTTAGAAAACCGTCTTTCCATTGCTTCTAACCTACGTAATGCTCCACGCTTTGTATCTCCAAAATTTACCTTAGTTGTTGGATTAAACGGTAGTTTGACTACAAAGTTTCCGTTTGGCAATCGATTTGTGGTTCCTTCAAAGTGGTCTTCACAACACTTTTCCTCTTCTGAAAGATTAATTGATTTATTTGATAATGTAACTTCTTCTAATTCCCAGAACCTTTGTAGTAGCTGGTCAATATTTAGTTCACAATGGTTAGTGATTATATTTGATAGACATTGATCATTTGAGTAAGTTGGACCGGCAATTACCCATCCGAATACTGTATTTTTAGCTATTAACCCATCATTATCTAGCTTAATAAAACCAGGTCTCAATAAACTGAAAAATTGACCGACCCCTAAAAGCATATCGATATGGTTAGGTTGGTTAAAAGTTGGATCGGCCAATGGTAGATCCTGGATATTTGATAAAATCGGTTTCTTGATTATGGTATTTGGGTGGCATGAGGTGACTTTTGGTATAACTACTAGGCATTCTATATTCCAATTATCTTCATTGATACGTGATGCTATATTAATGTTTACTTTCCCCCTTGTTGTTCCTGCGGTTGATTGACCAATTCCGCTAATGTTTATTCTTGCGTTTGTTTTTTTTAGTTGTAATCGCTGCACAAGGTCTTCACTAACAAACGAAGCTTGCGATCCAGAGTCGAGTAAAGCGCGGCATAACATCCATTCACCAATTTGGTTCTTTATTTTTACTAAAGCGGTTGGTAGTAATGCTTGGTGAAAAAAATTATGGGTTTGATGCACATTCACATTTGAACTGAGGGTGCTATTATCTGTTGATAAGGAAACTGTTGGGTTTGCGTTTGTTGATTTTAGTTCAGCTTGCACTGATGATGTTTCTATTTCCTGTTGATGATAACTATTTGTATCAGATGAATGCGATTGTAGTAAGTTTTCATTCTTTGTAACTGTTGTATGTAGGAGTGAATGATGTTTCTTAAAACAGATTCGGCATCTTTTGTTGGAACGACAGTGCATAACCCCATGATTGTTGTTTAGGCAGTTAAAACAACGTTGATCTCCTTTGATTAAATCAATGCGTGCTAAAACATCCATTGATGCAAATTTAGTACATTCAAAGAGTTGGTGTTCGTTGGTTTGACAAACTGGGCATGTGACTTCTGGTTTTACAAAAAATCCCTTAACAGCAGCAGTGGTTCTGAGTGATTGACTTCTATGACTATAGTTGATTCCTTCTAGTTCATCTGCCCTGCTGGCCAAAAATTCATAAAATGTTTGTAATAATGGAAAGTCTTCATTAATGGTTCGCCTCATCCATAATTGTTTTGATTCATCATCCAGTTTATTAAACAAAATGTACAATAGCCATGGATCTTTTGAATCAGCTCGATCTCCTAATGCTTTCAATCCTCGAGTGGTTTCATCAGAAGTATCAAGTAGTTTTCTTATTGATGATGAATTTGCGAATCGAATTGAAGGTTGTTCCATAAAGAGCTTAATGAATGAATTTGCAGTCAAACTTTTTCTATCATATCTCTTGCAAAGTTTTTGAAAAGCCTCTATGTAATTGGCCTCCGTCACAGCTAAGTGTTTTAGCAAGTTACTGGCTTCTCCTTTCAACAAGCCTTTCAAGTACTGAAACTTTTGTGCTGCTGAGAGTACCTGATTTTCGTGCACCATATTATTGAACAAATCAAAAAAACTTTGCCATTCCCTGTAATCTCCTGAAAAACTTGGAATGTTCACACGAGGGAGTTTGAAGTCACTGTTGACTACTTGTGATGTATTACTTATACTTTCATTGAACTGGCTTGAAGTCGACAATGTATTTAGGCGTACCCATTTATTGAGCTTTGCTACTATGCGGTAGTATTGCTCTTCAAATTCCTCAGCTTCAGATTTTTCTGCGGGATTTTCATCGAATATCTGACCTTCAATGTCCGAAAATTGTTGAAGTAATTCTTTCGCACGTCGTACACGCTCCTTTACTTCTTCATCACATGTTTTACCAGAAAGTGTAGTTGAATATGTATCGATTCGTGTTAGCAGACCCTTCAATACACTTCTGCGTTTTAATAAAGCTTCCATTCTCCAATACAGTTATTTCCACTTAATTTCACTTGTAAATTTAATTTTTAAACACTAATTAATATTATTAACAAGCACGATAACGTTTACTGGCAATTGTAAAAACAAATAACAAATTAATTATAACACTTAATACGGTTTTTCGATTCGATTAATAAAATCCAACAATAACAAGAACAATAATAATCTTTTCTTTGGTTTTTAATTTATTTATATACAGTATTCATTTATTCATTTATTTAGAAATATCAAAAAAAAAACTTTATACTCATCTGTCTAGTGGTATCTGATTTATCGCTTTTCTGCCACCTTGAGGTATGTTCACAAACGTTTCCAAATAATTTGGTAAAATGCTGGTACTTGGTGTCTTCTATCCGACTCGAAGGACCATGTTTAAACTTCAGTAGATGATAATGGACTGTGTAAATTTTTTGATTTTTAATGCTTATTAAATTTGGATAAATATTTAATAGCCAAGTTACAAATAAGTTTATAACCATTAACTTCTATATGAATTGAATATATTAATTCCCTTATGCACTTTGAGTAATAAACCACTTGATTTGATTATATTATTTATTTAATTTTTTATTGCCTTTTTTTTAATGTTGATTAATTGAGATGATGTACAAAAAGTGATTTTAATAATTTTGTTTTTAAAGGTAATCAAAAATATTTTCGCGGTAAAAACATAAAACAAGAATTTCTATAACAAGTTATGATTTTCCAAAAAATAGCAATTCCATTGAACTTAATTTAAATCTAAATCTACAACAATTATTGCAATATTATTTAATTTCAAAAACTGAATAATAAAACTGTTTAATAATAGTTTTAATAACAATTAATTTAAACGGTTTATTGTATTTGTAACATTTAGTACTAACCTTCAAACGATACGTGTATAAATTTGACAGCAATCTGACTATTTATTCGTGAGTTATAGCATTTTGTGTGAAGCAACTTTTGTTTTTGAAAAAAAATGGAAAAAAGTGAATTTCGAATTTTAATAAAGCATTGCTTTTTGATGAAAAAAAATACAGTGGAAACCAAACAATGGCTTGATAAACATTATCCAAACTCTGCTCCATCGAGACAAATGGTAGAGAAGTGGATGGCTGAATTTAAATGTGGTCGTACCAGCACAAAAGATGCAGAGCGCAGTGGACGCCCAAATGAGGCTGTTATTCCAGAAAACATAAAAAAAATTCACAAATTGGTTATGAACGATCGCAAATTGAAGGTGCACGAAATAGCTGACATTGTAAAGGTAGCAGATGGTAGTGTTTTCACCATTTTACATGAACATTTGGGTATGCGAAAGCTCTGTGCAAATTGGGTGCCGCGTGAGCTCACAGTCGACCAAAAACAACAACGAATCGATGCTTCGGAGGAGTCTTTGGCACTGTTAAACCGCAATAAAAGGGAATTCTATCGTAGATATGTGACAATGGATGAGACATGGCTTCACAATTACACACCAGAATCCAAAAGACAGTCAACTGAGTGGACAGCAGTCGACGAACCGAATCCAAAGCGAGCAAAGACGCAACAGTCGGCCGGTAAGGTGATGGCGTCTGTATTTTGGGATACGAACGGAATAATATTCATCGACTATCTCCAAAAAGGAACCACCATCAACAGCGAGTATTACTGTGAACTTTTGGATCGATTGAAGGCTGAAATCGCAAAGAAACGGCCACATTTGCAAAAGAAAAAAGTGTTGTTTCACCAAGATAATGCACCGTGTCACAGATCGATGAAAACGATGGCAAAATTGAATGAATTGTGCTTTGAATTGCTTACCCACCCACCATATTCTCCAGATTTAGCCCCCAGCGACTTTTTCCTGTTTTCAGATCTCAAGAGAATGCTTGCTGGAAAGAAATTTAAGTCCAATGATGAAGTAATCGCTGAAACTGAGGCCTATTTTGACGAGAAAGAGAAATCGTACTATAAAAGTGGTATAGAAAAGTTGGAAAATCGCTATACTCGTTGTATCGCCCTCGAAGGCAACTATGTTGAATAAAAAAATCGAGTTTTGTCAAAATATTGTTTT
>OY856187.1:12869058-13025629 GCA_963693315.1 Diogma glabrata | reverse complement strand
GTGTTAAGTTTGCGCATGTGTCTCAACACTGATCTGGTCTCTTTCTCGTGTTTACGCTACTTTTCTGTAAACTGAATGTAAAATTTGTTTGCGCATTTCCTGTGGTAGATAACGGTTTTGTAAATGATAAAGGCAAACCCACCACCTTTGTCCTTCCCTCTATCCAGCCTTATAATTTTGTAATCACGGTAATTATCACTAAGCTTAGATTTAACATTTAATTTGGTTTCTTGAAAAACCGTGACTAGAATATTGTTATCGCACATATAATTTATAATATCATCTATCTTATTGGTGAGACCGTTGCAATTCAATTGCATAATTTTGACATTACTCGGAGTTTCTGGATGCGTGTTCATTCCCATTATGTTTTGCTGCGAGCTCGTGTTGGTATGTTGACTAGATAATTGACAGCATGGCGCTATGTAGTGTTTGGTCCATTGTTTATGTGTGGCCAAACCTGAGCAGTTCTTGAGGTGACACCATTCTTTACAGGTGTTGCACTGGATGGATGTTTTGCCCTTAAAATGTTTTAACATATTGAACAATTCCATGTTTTAGTTAGTCCCAGATTTCTTTCAATACCAGCCATGACGAGGAGTACTTGAAGCAGTGAGGCCAGTGACAGCTGTTTTCTAACCCAAAAAATTGAGCGACGGATTTGCACCTTTCGTCGAAATTGTTGTGATGGTCCTTGGTCGGAATTGGGTTCCGAGTACTTCTGGGGCGTAGACCCGTCCATCTTGAGAAGCAGATTTTGTCGTCTGTGCAATCAGCTTCGATTTATCTCGTTTCATTACTAGTTCACCCCATTTTCGATGTCCTATTGCATGAAGATGTCATCACACCAGGATTACGTAGGTCTTCTTCTCCGACGAACACCATCTGGTAGTTGTGTGGATGGTTTTTGAATCATTCTTCCAAATGGATTCCTTTCTACATGACCAAACCATGTAATGGGATTGGATTTGATAAATCCGATTATATTACAACCTCAAAGAATATTATTTCATGATACATGTGGATTCTTTAATGTGTTTTAAGGATTTTTACATGGACTATAAATTGTTTGTATGACCCTCTTGAACGTTGATAGAATTCCAGAATCGCAGATCTAGACTTCCAAATGTTAGCTTTGAATCTGGTCGAATTAATGCTTTGTAAAGTTTATGTTTGCATGACCACGAAAGACGTGTTGATCGCAGAAGTTTTGAGTGTGCATAGAAAACTCTGTATGCGGTTGTGATGCGGGCTTTGATATCTGCCTGCATGTTATTGGATGATGTTTTAACAAAATGGAGGTATTTAAATTGTGCATGGGTACAATTTAAATACCTATTTCATAGTTGCCAATATCCAGATTTCCGGAAACTTTATTCCTGACTGACGCACTTCTTGGTTAACATCGTTGAATGGTAGTGCTTCTTATTGTTGCCGCTACTTTATTACAATGCTCTGGTGTTGACAGTTGTTTAATGTTCCGACATAGTTTTTTTCGGGGATGCATTAAATTGCATTGTTCTAGGTGTTTTCTCAACTTGTCGCGTATTTGTTCGTTGACTTTTTTATTTTAGTTGAATACACGAACCTTTTCAGTTCACGAACCTTTTCACTGATAAAAAAATTATTTTTTATGAAAATAAAATAATAACAATTGTACAATTTGTACTAAAAAATACGTTTGTTATATAAACAATTGTTTTATTAAATATATTATTGTATTGACTTGTATTGGGTTTGGGTATTATATTTCTCACTATTTATAAATAAAATTACACATTAAAAGAATTTAAATATGCAAGTCGTTCCTTTGCATCTTAATTAACCTATTTAATCTCGTTGTCGTTGTTGTAGTAACAGTGTGGTGCTATTCCTCCGGCTCCATGTTCAGGTTCAGGAACTCTGCTACTGCCCTTGGGCAGTACCACAGATCTTCCTTCGTCAAGTAGGTTGGTTTCTCTGGACAATTGAAAAGGTGGTTAGCGTCATGTGGCATGAACTAAAATGTGGGACAGTTGTCAACAATTTCCTGGTCAATTCTACTCATGTAGTTATTTTCGATCCGGGGCGTAGTTCTTTACTGTGTCTTCAACGGCTTTGGCATGTAAATTTTTCAAGCCCCTCTTATACGTAGGCTCGTCGATGTTATCGATGTCTTGATTGTTTTTACAATATTGTAGGAAGCATTTCGCCGTCCTTATGTCTCTAGGTGGTGTTGTCGTGGATAAGGTGTCATTGCAGGGATACTGCTCTCGATTACAGGACCAAAGATATTGTTTGGTAAGCATTTTGTTGTGTTCACTGACCGGCAATATGTTACTTTCCTCGTGTAGGTGATCTCGGTGGGTCATCAAGTGACATCCGGTTGCTGTACGCAAGGCTGCGTTCTGTGTTATCTGTAACTTATTCCAGTTGGTGTCAGCGACTTGGGGTATCCCTATGGGAGCAGCGTAATTTATGAAAGGTCTTCCTATTGCTTTATATGCCGTTATTATTGTGTTTTTATCCTTACCCCACGAACTACCTGCTAGAGCTTTCAGTGCGTTATTCCTGTTTTTAAGTTTTGTATTCACTTGTTGAGCATGAGCACTGAATTTAAGTAGCAGATCGAATGTTACCCCAAGCAGTTTTGGATTTTTGACAGTAGGAATTAGTATGTTGTCAATGCAGATGTTAAGTGTTGTATTTACCTTCTTCGTCCATGTGGTGAAAAGTGTGGAAGTGGACTTTTCAGTCGACAGTTTCAATTTTTAGGTAGATTTCATATAAAAATCTACCTATTGCAATGGGCTTCATCTCGGAATTTCGGAAAATTTTTTTTGCCAAACGACGATATATGATAAGCGGAGACGAAAAAATAAAAAAAAAATTTATATATATATATATATATATATATATATATATATATATATATATATATATATATATATATATATATATATATATATATATATATATATATATATATATATATATATATATATATATATATATATATATATATATATATATATATATATATATATATATATATATATATATATATATATATATATATATATATATATATATATATATTTATATATATATATATATATATATATATATATATATATATATATATATATATATATATATATATATATATATATATATATATATATATATATATAAATATATATATATATATATATATATATATATATATATATATATATATATATATATATATATATTAGACTGGTCGTTAAAAACTAAATTTTCCGAGACGCCCCCCAGAAAAATTTTTTGTGGTCAAAAAACCATAAAGGCATTATTTTTTTTTTTTTTAAGTGAAAAGAACACGTGCCGCAAAATCATCGAAGTTTATTTTTTGATAAAATTGTTAATATCTCATAAAATATGCAGATGTCAAAAAAAATCACATAATCATTTTTGCAGGGAATTTAATTCTCTACAAAAAAGGTCCAAGTCATTTTTTTCCTAAAACCTATATTTCTGATGATATTTTGAAATAAAACTTGAAATTCTTCGAAACTCGTAAAACCAAACGATGAAAATTTCGACGAAAAAGTACTAATTTTGATTTTTTTTGTCACGATTATTTTTTTATACATTTCATTCTATAGCATAAGAAGAAAATTAGGAGTTTTTCGTCATCTTTATTTTTTCTGTTTTTTAAAAATTACGAAAACTTACAAGTTCATTTTCAAAATATCATGAGAACTATACGTTTTCGGGAAAAAATGACTTGGACCTTTTTTGTAGAGAATTAAATTTCCTACAAAAATGGTTATGTGATTTTTTTTGACATCTGCATATTTTATGAGATATTTGAAAAAATCTACGAATTTTTCAAAAAATCAACTTCAACGATTTTGCGGCACGTGTTCTTTTGATTTAAAAAAAAAAAAAATAATGCCGTTGTGGTTTTTTGACCCCAAAGAATTTTTCTAGGGGGCGTCTCGGAAAATTTAGTTTTTAACGACCAGTCTAATATATATATATATATATATATATATATATATATATATATATATATATATATATATATATATATATATATATATATATATATATATATATATATATATATATATATATATATATATATATTTATATATATATATATATATATATATATATATATATATATATATATATATATATATATATATATATATATATATATTTATATACACGATATGAGATATAACGAAAACAACCGGCACTCTCACGGTCGCATTTGTTGAGGGAGATCAAAAAAAATTGTACATATGTGTTCTATTAATATCTCGGACGAGTTCGTGAATCAGCAAAATCCGACACGTGGTTAAGGAACTAGAGCCTTTTTCCTAAAAAAAATTGATTTTTTAAAACCGTTATAACGGCCGTTTGGATACTAATATTTTAAAAAAATTAATGAATTTAGAATTTTTGGGATCCTTTTTTATCAATTTGTTTTAAAAATAGACCTCTGCAGTTAGAGGTTCCTGAGTCAGCGGCTCCAACAAAAAAGTTTGCAAAAAAAATTTTTTTTTGAAACAACCGGCACTCTCACGGTCGCATTTGTAAAGCCAGATCAAAAAACCTTTTCTAAAAATGTGCGTTTTATTAATATCTTGGACAAGTTCGTAAATCAGCCAAATTCGACACATGGTTAAGAAACTAGAGGCTTTATACTAGAAAAAACTCTGTTTTTAGATCCGTTATAACGGCCGTTTAGATTCTAATATTTTTAAAAACTTCATAAATTTAGAATTTTTAAAACCTTTTTAATCAGTTTCTTTAAAAAAAAAGACCTCTGCAGTTGGAGGTTTCTGAGTGAGCGGCTCCAACAAAAAAGCTTGTAAAACACCAAATGCGTTTGAATCAACCGACACTCTCACGGTCGCATTTGTGGAGCCAGATCAAAAGACCTTCCGTAAACATGTGTGTTTTATTAATATCTTGTACAAGTTCGTAAATCATAAAAATCTGACACATGGTTAAATAACTAGGGGCTTTATACTAGAAAAAAAAATTCGTTTTTTTAATCCGTTATAACGGCCGTTTGGATACTAATGTTTTTAAAAACTTCATAAATTTAGAATCTGTGGAAACATTTTAATCCGTTTCTTATAAATATAAACCTCTGCAGTTTGAGGATTTTGACTTGTTGGCTTCAACAAAAAAGTTTGCAACAATCCATAACTACAATTTCCAAAAACCTTATAACAGTCAATGAAAAAAAAAATAAAAAGGTTTGAATAGAAGAAATTAATTTTTTTTCTTAGAAATAAACTATTTTGATATTTTGCAGTAATTGGACGACATATGATATAGCGTAGGCTTGTGTCATAAATTGTCACACATATGTTCTGTGGTAGATTTGATATTTTTTATTGCAAAATTGGATAGATATAGTTTTGCTTATATGTAGCTAATTTTCTTTTTAAAATTTGTTCGATATCTGTTTTAAATTAGTTTGTGTTGTTTAAACTAATCTGATACATCAGATTCTACTGGCACACAAAACTGTCTGATCTCGAAATCTACCTATTTCTAGCGGATATACGTGCCGCTTGGACTTTTTTGGTTTTAAACCATTCATTCAAGGTGTTGAGGTAGATGTTTAGGACATTAGTGAATTGTTGTCGTCTGAATATTACGTGATAGTTATTCCTTCCGGTAGTGCCGGTACACTACTTAAGTAAAGGTTAAATAATGAAGGTGAGAGAACTCCACCGTGTGGAACTCCTTGTCTGAGCACTATTACTTTAGATCTAGAGTTACGGAACTCAACGTATGTTTGGCGTCCTCCTAGATAGTTGCACAACCAGCGCTTTATTAAACCTGGCAGATTGGTGTCGAATATGTCGTTCAGTAGTGCAGCATATGACACTGTGTCGAAAGCTTTTGACAGGTCAAGTGCAACTAAAATTGTTCTAGCACAGGGTTGTTTTTGGTTTAGACCATCGCTGATTCGGTTTTGGATTCTATGAAGCGCGGTGGTTGTATTATGTGCTTTTCTAAAGCCATGCTGATGTGACGCCAATTTGCAAGATCCTTTTAACCGAGGTAGTAGCAGTGCTTCTATGAATTTTGCAACCGATGAGAGGATAGAGATCGGTCTATAGGATTCTCCCTTTTCTTCAGGCTTGCCAGGTTTCAAAATGGGACTTATTCTAACCGTTTTCCAGATATTTGGTATCTGGAGCGTATCTAGAGATGTGTTGAGTATGGTAGTGAGAAAATTCAACCCTTTAAGTCCAATGTGTTGTAGCATGATGGCTGAGATGCCGTCTGGTCCAATAGCATTAGATGGTTGGGATTTCTTTATTGCGTTTCCAACATCTTCTTCGGAAAATATGATATCCTCGAAATTTTCAGTTTTAAGTTTGCGCATATGTCTTAATACTGACCTAGTTTCTTTTGCATGTTTACTTTGCTTTTCTGTAAACTGCGTGTTGAATTTTGTTGCGCATTTTATATGGTTTTTGGTTGGGATATCACCGAAGGAGATCATGCAGTTGTTATGCGTTTGACGCGGATATGTTAAAACCTCAATCGCCTTGCACAGACTTTTATTTGTGCCAAAGTTTGACTTACTCACTACATCTTTCCATTTGTTACGTTTGTGTTCCATTACTAGTTTATTTATCTGCTTGTTCAGGCCCGGAATTCTAGAATCAGTTGGATTTGCCTTACGGATGTCATCTCTTTGGGAGGAAAGTACACAAGCTTCTTGTGGGAAGTTTGGTTTAATATTTTGTATTCTGCCGGCTGGAATGAAGCGAGATCTAGCTTTGTTAAAAATATCTCTGAATTTTCTTTCCCCAGAGAGGGCGTCAATTGGTAAAATTTGCTTACTGAATTCCAATTCAGTAAAATTAGTAAAATTATCCCAATCTGCTTTGTTAAAATTAATATATGTCTTCTTCTCGGATTTAATTTCGTTTAAGGAACGGTTTAAGGTGATTATGATCGGCACGTGATCTGATCCCAATGCAATTTCGCTTCTTCATTCTGCAAGGAGTATGAATTTGCAAGGAGTATGAGTTATTGGTTACCCTTTTGTTGGTTGTGATTCATTGAGGACTCTAAAGCTGGAGCCGTCAATTTGATCAGTAATGCTTACACCTCATGAATCAGTATTCAGGTGTGAGTACAATAGATCATAGTGCGCATTCATACCGCCGAAAATTAGACAGTTTTTAGTATAATAAAATAAATGTCCTATGGAGGGTTCATAACCTGATCACAGCTGGTTAATAATGGAATATAGATATATATGTACTAGAGTTATCTCCGTATTTTCGGATTTTATTATAATACCCAGTTGTTCTGTTAATCAATTATCGGTACTGCTGGCAATGTACTTGTACGGTAGATAACGGTTTTGTGAATGATAAATGCCACCCACCAACTTTGTTCTTTCCTCTTGCCAACCTTATAATTATATAATCACAATAGTTATCACTAATCTTATGTTGACTCGATGTTTGACAGCATGGCGCTATGTAGTTTTTGTTCCATTACTTATGTGAGGTTAGACCTGAACTGATGTTTGCCCTTAAGTTGTTTTTACATGTTGAACAATGCTATATTTTAGATGGTTCAGTATTTCATCCAATACCAGCCATGAGGAGCGTTTATGACGGTGAGGCCAGTGACAGCTGCTTCTTTGCCCAAAAAATGGAGCAACGGATTTGCACCTTTCGTTGAAATTGTTGCGATGGTCCTCGTCGGAACTGAGTTCTGAGTACTTCTAGAGCGTGGACCCGTCCATCTTAAGAAGCATTTAACCTCATAAAATGAAACCGTAATTATTGTGTCGTAGAGCCTTAAGAATTTTTGTGACGATTGCAGGGATCGTCAGAAAAAAAATGTTAGATTAAAACAATAATTATAAAATGTCTAAATTTACCATCAGCTCTTCATGTCTATATTTATTCTTATCAAATTTTAATCTTTGATTTAACAGCAATCATGGTTTGGAGTTTCGTAAGAGTATTGCATCCAATGAGAACAAATCACATGTTGCCTATTTTTCTAGATTTTCAACACCGTTTCCATTGAAGTTTGAAGTAGCAGATGTATTGTATGTAAATTTTATTCATATTATTATATGCTGTTGTGTTATTACATATATATTATTTGTTATTATTATATGTGTCATTTATATTATTATATTATACAGTACACAAACTACAACAATAATTCGCCCTGCATATTTTTAATAAACCACAGACAGGCTACTGAAATACAGAACAGTTCTCTACAATACAGGACGGATGGTCACCGTATATTATATTATTGAATGATGGTATTTTCAGAAAACAGCTAAAGATTGCTCTTCGAAATGGAACAATTTATTAAGAACCTATAAGGTGGCAAAAGATAATAAAAGTAAAACTGGACGAGGACCAATTAAATTTGAGTTCTTTGAAAATATTGATGCAATCGTAGGATCCAAAGCCAGCAACGTAGATGGTGTAGGGGTAAATGTTGGTATGATTACTTCCAATACTGAAGTTTTAGATGTTGGTATCATTACTCCCAGTACTGAAACTTTAGATATTTCGACAGACCTACCAACTACTTCATCCACCTACAAACCGAAAGAAAAAAAAACAAAACTTGGTAGAATGTCCAGAGAAAATTATTATAGATTGAAAATTGAAAGCGGAAAAAAGAAAGATAACATGTTAGAAGAACTAATATCCATTGAAAGGGAAAAACTAGAAGTACTAAAACAAGCTGTTGATAGATTTTAAATTTATTATTTTTTAATTTAGTTTTAATATTGAATTATTGTGCTGTGAAATTATTAAAAATTTGATTTAAATGAATTTATTGTTATTTTGTTGTAATTAAATAAATGAATTTTTTGTTATGTTGTAGTTATTTTCTTTTAATTAAATAAATAAATTGTGAAGTATAATAATACAAATATTAATTTTAAATATAAACATTAGTTGCTATTGGAGAATAATTGCAAAAACGCCTGCTGTCTTCTATTAGTACAAGGAGTTGAAGCAATGTCTTCGGATTCAGGATATTCCTCTATTCTTTGAGTTTCACTTTCAGTTGCTATATCTATATTATCATTTTGTCTGATGCAAATATTGTGTAGCACAACAGAAGCTACAGTTGCTCTGATTATAAATGTCCTGGTAACATTTTGAAACTCCCGTAGCCTACGGAATCGTCCTTTCAACATCCCAAGAGCATTTTCAACACGTACCCGTACAGAGGAATGAATATAATTGAATTGGCGTTCCTGGTCTGTTAACCTACCATTGTCTTTGAATGGCGGAACTAACCAGTCCTTTGACATATAAGCCGAATCACCAAGAATAAAATAGCCATACATATGCGATGGGTCTTCTTCCATCTTTCTGAATAACCCAGATTTTCTTAACAATCTGGCATCATGCATAGATCCAGGCTCACCACAATAAATATCTATGAACTCCATTTTATAATTAATCACCCCTTGTAGAAGAATGCTGGAGTACCCCTTTCTGTTGACAAAATCACTATCACTTTCTAAATTCAAAATGGTGATATGTGAACCATCAATGCATCCAAGAATGTTTCTCATGCGACATTTATTAAAAAACATCTGTTCGTTGACAGCGGCTTCTTCTTTCGTTGGCCAATAAATAAATTTGGGAGAATGCGTATACAGCAAATCAACCACTCTATTTATAATTGAATGGGCGGTGCTCTTTGAAACATCAAAAAGATTGGACACTTGCCTAAAACTATCTTGGTTGGCCAAATAATAAATGGTCATGAGCACTTGTTTTTTTGCTGGAACCATCGTCCGTCCACGAGCGAATGTTGAAGTTGATGCCATCATGAACGGTTCCAAAAACGCTGTTTAACAATTCGAAAAGTAAAATTATAATTTATAACGCTAAATCAAAATATTCTTATCTTACCCATTAGAGTATCAAAAGATGATTTTTCAAGACGAAAATTGGATTTAAATTCGGCATCACTGTAATTCGCAACGGTTTCTTCTGTGTAGTTTTTTACTCGTTGACATTCATGGGCTGTTTCATTTTCTTCTTCAGTATCGCTTGAACTATCTTCGAAAAGATGTCTGATAGAAGATGTTTGTGTTAATTCTTTCTAAAAGATATCAAAAAATTGATTTAATTAATGAAAATATATTATATTACTATATTTATAATGATGACTTAAACACCGGCCCAAGAAGTTTGTTTCAACTAAATTGTAATTGTCTTCAAAACTAAATCGATTTTATTTGAAACTAGACTAATGACAACAACATTCATTAACAGTTGATCTGAAAAAGTTATTGCTCCTTGAATTGATGGCTTTACTTTTGACGTTTTTATCGAACAAAATTCTTGGAGCAGGCAGAAAGTCAACATGCTGTATTTACCAGTATCTCTCTGCGAATATCGTTATGACCGCTACTATTCGCCATTACGAAAATTGAAAGTATTTTCCTATAACTCTAGTTTTTCAATTATTTTGTGGTTATTTCTTTCTAAAATTTATATGTAAATTGTTGTAATTAGATTGTATTGTAATAGAAAAACACAATTTTAATTTATATTTTCCATTGTTAAGTTATTTAAAGGCTTGAAACCACATACAACGGAAACAGAAACCGAAACCGAATTTCATACAAATTTTACAGAAACCGAATTTTTATCTGTCAAATTTGTATGAAATTCGGTTTCTGTTTCCGTTGTATGTGAATGCCCGGCTTTAACCAGAAAAAATCAAATTGTGCTACCAGTTAAACTTTTTTTTGTTATTTAATAGTTATTATTACTAAAATTATAAAAACCTTTTTATGTAAACCAAACACTGATTGAAACACTTGAATAATTGTTTTAATTTTAGTCTTTTAATATAGAAAACACTAGCAACTTAACAAAATAACTCTAACAACAAAATAAATTAACACTAACAACTTGAACTTAATAAAATAACTGTAGCAACAATAATAATTTAATCAGAGAAAAGCGTTTTAAAACAAAACAAATAATGTTGATATTTGACAGTTCTCAAATGTATCAAATCGAACGCTTCACTTCAGTTGCTCTATTTATCTGAATTGTGCGACGAGTTCCTTAATTATGTTAACTTCGAACTCAATTATAATTCAGTTGTTTCAGTCAAATCGAACGCGCCTATTATAGAACGAAATCTGAACAGGATATCTAAAAATGAGAGAATGTTTGTTTTTTTGTATTTTCTTCGAATGGATGTGTAGGAGTTTCCCAAAATTGAGTTAGTTTTTCATTTAGAAAAAAATTCGATATTTTCTTAAAAATGAAACGTCATGAAAATTGTTTTTTTTTGTTTATTTTCCAAGGATCGTTGAACAGTTAATGGAAATATAATGTAATGTTTTTTATTGCTCTTAAATTTTCAAACCTAGAATCTTTTGTTTATTTAATGAAATATACGTAAGTAGAGCACAAAACTATTAAATTCTCGTATTTATCTATTTTAGTTTTAATCGATTTTCGTTGATAATTGAACGTTGCCTAGAATTAAAATACAAAAATAATCTTATAAGTTTGAGGAAACTACAGGGGTTTCGATTCACATACTATTTGTTGTTTTACTTGTTTATAAAATTTTTGTGTATGAAAATTTGAGCTTATTTTTGTTGAGTACTGCAGAAGTTTATGATAAATACAGCACTCGAGATAGTACGGTGACAATAACTCTGGTTACGAACAGAGTGGAAGCTGAGAACGGTGCTGAAAGCGTTGATAGCTACAAAACTGCACACGTATAATAAAATGAGATTGTTTACAGTGAAGCGCTGTAAACAGCTTCGATCCAACGGTGAACACTCTCATTTAATTATACGCGTGAAGCTTTGTGTTAAGGTCAATCAGAAAATTGAAAAGAGCCATCTTGTATCATAGTTGCAGGCAATTTTATTTTTCGTGTCGTAGTGTGAAAATATTCCTGAAACTCAGAAATATGTTATTGCTTTTGGGATTTTCGAAACGTTTGTTTCTATTTCCCTAAGAAATATCAGAACATCAACATCTGAAAGCTGAAATTTCATCGATTTTACTGTATACATACTATAAAGGCGATGAATGGCAGATCCATTTAAACAAAATTATTGAGTAATCAACTTCTTTCTGGAAGCATAGTAAAAAAATAGTTGTTGCGATCATTTTGAATAAGTTTAAAATTTAAAACGCTTCTACAATTAATTGTGAAAAAGCCCGCACTTACCAAGTTTTTGCCCCCTTTCCTGTATGGGATAAAACGGAAAAAATCACCCCGATCTGGCATTACTGCTGTGTATTAATATAATGCTCATATATTTTAGATAGAACTGAGAGCAAGTGTATTGCAAGGTTGGCAAATATCATGATATTTATATAAATATCATATCATCCGATATATATCCGATATATATCACTTTATGATATTTATTTTTAAATAATTTATTTAACTATAATATTATTCAATATATAGTAGCCAAAAAAAACAAGAAACTATTTAGGTAAATTCTTTTATTACAAACGCCAAAAATAAATAGAAATTCTGAAACTAATAAAAAAAAAATACAACTTTACTTGCACATTATATTAAACGAAAAACTAATCAACTTATGAATATCTGAATGGTGCCAAAAATTTTATATTAACCATCTTATTAATGGTAAATTATCGTCGGACTCTTCAGAATGTTGCGATGATTCTTCTGGTAAAGGTGGTATAATAGAAACGTTAGAATTGTCCCAAATCCAATCAATATTTTCTTTTCTATTTTTTTCTATCTGATTTTTGTATTTAAATAAGAATGTCAATTTGCCAGCTTTTTCGTTTCCAATCCTATTACGTAGCTTTGATTGCACAAGACCAAATGACGAAAACGTTCTCTCAAGAGATGCGGTAGTCGCAACTGCACTAAGCAGCTGTTCAGATAAAGCTAAAAAGTCTTGTTTATTTGGCCAAGATCCATCATTAATTGTAATTCCTTTCCACCACACCATTGGTTTTGTATTTCTAAACTGAGAACCAAATACATATTTCGGAAATGGTGTAGATTCAGCTAAAAGCGCCATTACAAATGGAATGAAGTCTGAGTTCACTTTATTTAAATAATTATATGCTGCTTCTTTTTTATCGTTATTCAAACGTTTACCCAAAAATCGGTGGTCAAGCATATTAGCTAGGTAATGAGGTGCATGTAAAGCCATGTCTCTCCTTCGATAAAAATGTTTCTTAACTTCTAAAGATTGCTTTAGTTTAAGATCAAGTTCCAGTTTATGCCAAATTTCAACTACAACAGCAATCGTAGTTTTATCTCTTTGCGCTCTGTCTAAAGCGACTGCTATTGGCTCTAGGCAACTAAGCATATGTTTAGCATTAATGACAATATTTATATCATTTACAATTTTAGTTATGTCAGTATCTATGTCATCTTTGTGATCTTGGCATAACTGAACCAGGTTACCTCGATTTTCCAAGAATGACTTGATAGCATCGGTCATCGTGTTCCAACGAACTTCATGGGGTAAAATAAGTTTCTTTCCGAGTGTTTCCTTTGCAAGTGCGGCAGGTAAATGTTTATTTCGAAAATATTTTATTACACGTAAAATGTGACCAGTAACTGCAGAATTGTCCAAGTCCAATGCCAATAAGTTTAATATATGTGCTGAACATCCATATTGTATTAAGTTTTCACTCTCTACGTATCTTCTCATTTTAGTAACATTACTAGCATTATCTGTAACTATGCTTCGTACTGATACTCCAAATTTTTTAATGGCCTTAGAGATTGATTCCAAAGCAATTTCTTTTAGATATTCTGATGTATGAGGTTTACCAGATGTATCAACACTATCAATAAGTACAGATTCACCGGCCTGAGTTACAAAAGATGTACATATTATCGGTTCGTTGTGTATGTTGCTCCATCCATCCAAAGACATGGATACAATTTCTCCATCATATTTATTTTTACATTCAACCATTGTTTCGGAATAAACTTTATTCAAAATAGGTCCTCCAATCTGGCGTCTACTCGGAGGGACATAACCCGGTCGTAATAAGTTACATAATTTGTGAAATTCTTCGTGTTCTATGTGAGAAAATGGGGTATTGGTGGAGAAAAAAAATTTTCCCATTTGAATGTCAATTTACTCTTTGTATTTTTGGGACGTTGAAACAACATCGGTGTCTTTACGTATATTAAGCAGACCTAATTTGGTTTTTCCTACAGTAAACTCAATTTTATCTCTTCCAGGATCAACTAAAATAAAAACAATACATGTATATATCAAAACAAAATACCACTTTTTTGAGATTTGTGTGCGAAAAACTTAAATTCACTACACTGGGTTAACTAAATAATTATTACTAAATTAACAAAATTTTATTTACTTTTTTAGTCAAATTTAAAATTTATTTACCTTGCTGGCTGGTTAAGAGGTCACTAGCAGTAATATTTTCACTATCCGACCCTTTTGCTTCATTTCCTATAACTTCAACACTGGTTTGATTTCCTGGACATTTAACAAAATGATCATGCAAACGTGTTGGTATACCTTGCATTTCTTTGTTACAGTTTTTACATTTCGCCCATTTTCCAGTGTTTCCGATCTTTTGAATCTCTTCAAAATATTTCCAAATAGTCAGTTTACGTTTTGGCATTTTAATTTTATTATAACAAACAATAAACTACAAACTAACGATATCTTATTAACAGCTCAACACAATATCCGTTGAAATTTTATATCGACCAACTCATAAACTACTGAAGAAATAATGAAATAAAGATTCATTCGATGTGTTTTGAAAAATAACACGAAAGAAATTCTAGGAATTTTTTTGGAAAAATAACTCGAAACGAATTCGGGGAATAACCTGAATAAAAATATTGTTTTATGATAGACATGCGTTTTGCAAGCAGTGTTAACACTGTTAACAGTGTTTTTAACTTTAAGGTAGGAATAATTAATGGTTTTATAAATATCATGATATATATCAAGGAATAAATATCGTGATATATATCAATGATATATATCGGATATATATCATGCCAACCTTGGTGTATTGCGGTCTATAATTTGAAATATCACATTTTGTTTCGTTTTGGGGATAAGCTAGACATTGGCTAACTTCCAGCACCTCAGAGAAATATCAGATATATAGGAATTGTAGACAATTTTGGTAAGAGAAGGTGCAAGTTCTTTTGAAAATGTTATTAGAATAATAGGTGGAATGATGTTCAGATCGGAGACTTTGCTGGTAGTTAACCCCCTTAAGATTTTTTTTGACAATTTTGGGTTTAAAATAAAGATCTTTTATATTAACTCCTGAAGACTGGATTTTTGGTTTTTCTTTAGGAGTTTCTAAAACAGTCGAGATCACAGTAAAGCGTTCCGCGAACAATGTGGTTCTTCTCGCTGGGTCAGTGACGATTAAATCACCATCAATAATAGGATAAAAAAGAGTTGGTACCAGACTCTGAAGAATTAATGGCACTGTAAAAACTTTTGTCAGAAATGGACATGGTAGAAAGTTTTGCCGCTCTCGCTCTGTCAATTTCTGTTTTTTTCGTTTTCGTTTATCTGGTTTAATATACTATTGGGCTGTATAGATATTAGGACTTAAATCGTTAAGGTATTTTTTTTATGGAACCAAATATTAAATAATCTTTGTTTGTTTCTAAGGGCCAATTTGGCTGGAAAACAAATATTTTTGTTGGAGTTACATTATTGAGAAGGCAACGAATTTATTGATACTAAAACAGTTTATTCAAACAAAATTTATACTATATTATTATTTTATTTTTATATTTGTTTTATATTTATTTGGCCAAACAACCTACCAGAGCTCCTGACATTCCTGGTCAAATAGTAAATTGCTTTATTTGTTTTTGACAAATGATCTTTCGTTGGTACAATTTAAAGTATCAGAACCTTTAGGTGGTTCAGACCATAATTAGATTTCCACGCATTTAATTTTACAAGTTCCTAAACAGTTTCAATCTAGTCCTAGTCTTATTTGGGTTGCAGATTAGCAGGGGCTTAGAAATATATGTTTAATTCAAAAATTTCTGCTCCTAATTTTTCAGACATAATACACGTGGCTATGCGCAGGTTTATTCCGATAGATGGTTCTGAAGGCTGATCTTTAGGTTTCGGGTAAATGTGAAGAAGCAATAAAATTTAAAATAAATGCTCTTTAAAAAATGGCCAGTATATAGCCAATTCCAAAAAAGTTGCTAACACGAATTCAACAAATTACAAACCCGTATCAATCTTGTCGGTTGTTGCTAAAATATTTGAGAAGTTCATTAATTTTAATATTATGAGCTTCTTAAGTCGTCAAAAATACTTAATGAAAGACAATACGGTTTCCGTAAAGGAAGAGCGACGGGAAATTTACTTTCTTTGTAACACATATCTGGAACAGTCGGTTGAAAACCTTGGTGAGGCTTTTATTGCTGCTCAGCAATTCAAATCTTACTAATAAGCTTGATTCGTTGTATGTTGCTGATTTGAAGGTACACAAATACACTATGGATAAACGCGTGTGTCTGCCTAGATCAAATCAATTTTACCTGAACAGAGTATCAATAGCAGCCCATCTTTTTAAGGTTCAAGTGACAAGATATAGCTTTTCAAAGAATTTTTTTTAACAGAATCTAGCATCTCTGGAATGCCTTACTGACGTGGGTCTTCCTTGATAATTGTACGTATACTCCACAAAACTTTAAAAATAGCGTTCAAAAAATACCAAAAGAGAATTGATCAATAGTGAGTAACCTTAGATCCCTAGTTAGCATCGTACCTTACGATATTCAGAGATGTTAATCTATAATTTCTTATGGTTAACACTAAATAATTTCTAACTTTAAAAAACAATATTGAAAAATTATCGGTTAGGGGGGGGGGTCCGACCCGAAAAACCCCCCTTGTGTGCGCCCCTGAGGTCAATAAACCAAGAAAATATTGCTCTACGGAAATATTATGTGTCATCTTGTCATTATATTTGAAATAAAGCCCGTTCAACATCTAAAAGATTTTTGTATGGCTGTCGAAATTTTCAATTTTTACATAAAAGTTAAATTCCGTTAGAATAGTAAAAAATAGGAACACAGATTACAGTAGTATAGAAATACAGAGTAACTTGAATTAAATTTCTGAATTGAATTAAATTCATTAACGCACAATTTAGCTGTAACTTACACAAAATTGTTATATTTTAGTTAATACACTACTACACTGTGAAACCTTTTATAAAATAACCCTTAAGTTTGTTGTAGATAACTTAGGTACACACGAAGGGGTTTTCTAAATCTATGTGAAATAATGGTACATATTTGAAAGTTTTTTGCCGATTTTTATTGTCAATTTTTTAACGATAAAAAAAATTTCTCGCAAATCAATAACTTTTATATGTAATAACTATAATCACAAGTATAATAATTGTAATAATTATAATAACAAATAAATTCTATAATATAATAACTTTGTTTTAAACCGTCATTTTTTGTCTGTAGTTAAATATAATTTAAATAAATAAATCAATAGTCAGCTGTATTTTTGTCTCTAAAAGCCACAATTGAGTTATTTTTCACTTTTTTGTATTTTTGAAGTCGGCTCTATTTTATTTTAAGCTTTTTTTATTTTTAGTGTATAAAACCAAATGTCGATTAATAAAGCGTTTTTGAAGTAATAACTTAAAATCCCGGCAAGTATGCATCAATGACAGTCAAGTAATCAAGGGTTTTTCGAATTTTTGAAAGAAACGGCATATTTCCTGTCATAGAAAATTATATTGCACTACCTCATCATCTATAGCAATATAATACAACTCAAACCAACCAAATACAATATGCGGTTTCGAAGGAATCGACGAGAATACATAAAAATATACAGGTTTTTCCAATTTTCTATAAAACGGTACGTTTTAGACAAAAATGCGGGACTTTCTCGAAATCTACCCAAATAGAATACAATTAAAACCATTCAGATCGAATGAGTCGATTTCGAGAAATCGGTGAATATATATAGAAAAATGCAGTTTTTTAAATTGTCTGAAAAACGGTATTTTTTGCCTCTTAGAAAAGAATATGGGACCACTACGACATCTATCTTAATACAACACAATTTAAATCATCCAAATCGAATGAGTCGTTTTTGAGAAATCGATGAACAGGCATAGTACAGTTTTTTCCAATTTACTGAAAAACGGTATTTTTCACGCCATAGAAATGTGGAATAACAACCGAATATGGAATAACCTCCTAATCTATCTTAATAGAATGCAATTTAAATCATTCAAATCGTATGAACCGTTTTTGAAAAATCAGTGACCAAACATACATCAACATTTATAAAAAAACACCGTTTTTCCATTTTTCTGAAAAACGATATTTTTCACGTCATAGCAAAAAAATATGGAACCGTTTTGGCACCTACCTTTAGAGTACAATAATAATAATAAATAGAGTACAATTTAAATCATCTAAATGGAATGAACCGTTTTCGAAAAATCGGTGAACAAACAAACATCAATAGACTCAGAATTTGATAAACGTAATTCCCAAATCTCTTTCTGAATTCGATCACCGATTAGTAAGCAAACTCACCAGGTTTTATTAAGTATTCAATAACGCTATTGCTCTACAACAACAGGACAACAATACAGTAACAACATTCCTATCTTCAATATTCTGCCAATAGTTCCAGAAACTCTAACGGTTGATTGTAGAAAAGTCACAACGTCCAAAATTTCTCTTAAATAACACTTAAAACTTTATTCACAATTAATATAGAATTTCTATTTAACATAATCACATTCCAATTAAATTATTTACATATTCGCAATCTAATTTAAAACTAATTCTCATTCTACCAAAGGAATTATTTATATATGATTCTGCTTAATTTCTCGTATATTCTAGGCAAATCCATTCTTTACAATGAAAGCTCCGGACATCTACGTAATGATTTTGGATATATTTTATTTCATGTTTTGACCCTTTTTCTTAGAAACAATGTGACGTGGATTTTATTTTTGAAATATTGTATATCGGAAATTGAGGTTGAATACAATTTTGTTTTGTATTTCATTGCGATTATGTAGAATCGTAACATATGTTTCTTTTGATTGGAAATATTGTTACGATTCTACATAAACACAATGAAATACAAAACAACATTGTATACAACCTCAATTTTTGATATATTTACAATATTTTAAATATTTTAAAAATAATTTCAAGGTTACATTCGTTTCCAAGAAAAAGGGCCGGAGTAAAACATGAAATAAAATAGAGGAAAAAATGATGTCATCGAATATTCTTAGAGGTTTATTCTTAGAGGTATCTCGAGGTTTCTTCGTAAAGAAGTGACCTTGAATAATCGAGAATTTATGTAGAATTGTATATGTATGAGAAATTCCCTCTTGTAGAGTTGAGTTCGTTTATTTTAGACTGCTTTAATGTAAAGTTGCGATAGTGAAAATAGTTTAAGTGGAATGTGAAATTAATTAATTGTAAACGAAACGCGGTCGTGCAAATGTAGATAGAAGAAATTATTTTTAAATTTAATTGTGAGCGAAACAGAGCGAAAGCGGTAAAACTTTCGAGTATGTCGATTTCTGACAAAAGTTTTTACAGTGCCATTAATGCTTTAAATTCTGGTACTAAATCTTCTATCCCTCCTATCATTGATGGTGACTTAATCATTACTGACCCTGCAAGGAAAGCTACATTGTTCGCGGAACGCTTTGCTTCAAATTCAACAGTTTTAGAAACTCCTAAAGAAATACCCCAAATCCAGTCTTCAGGAGTTAATATGAAATAATTGCATTTCAAACCCAAAATTGTTGAAAAACTTACTATTTCCTCCATCTTATTCCGAAATATTGGCCTATGGCATATTTTGTATGTGACAAGATTTATTGTTTAGTTATCCAATTTTTAAAAAATAATATGAATAAAATACAGATAAAAAAGAATTTGCGTCCATCAACACCTCAGAACGCATCATGTTGTGGGACCTTGCTCTTAAAAGGTTTTTATGTGTTGTTGTGACACATATTGTAATGAGAGTTTCCGTTTCCCTGCCGTTTTTTAAATCCCGGGATACGGGAATTAGGAATTTCTTAATCCCGGGATTCCCGGGAAATATTTTAAATTTAAAACCTATTATAAAATAAAATTTATTTTTGATTTTTTTGTTGAAATTTCGTTAAAACCTCAACGGTTTTGTTAATTTTAAAGCAATAATGGATATTAAAAACTTTATAAAATTTAATATATTAAGTTATCATTCATATAAGGGAATAATAGTATATTCTTCAACGATGCCGAAAACAACATATTTTGAAACGAGAGGACAGTAACGGTCGCGAGATTCAAAATATGATTTTCGGCGAGTAGAAGACTGTACTTTTTCTACTATTTTTTTAAAAATTATTATTGATTATTAAACATTTTCATTTATATTTTAGTTTGGTTAAATTTTCATTTATAATTACATACATTTCACATTTTAAAACATACACTGTTACAAATAAAAATTTTATATGTGTATTTATATTTCTGTTATTAAAAAATAGATGACTCAATATGAATTAATTATCCAATTTCTATGTCATAAACGTAGCTGTCTTTAATTACAAGCCTGATGGTTTTTTCGTGAACTTTTTAAATATACATACATATAGTTATTCAAGCTGCTATATTTTTATTCTATTAACACTACAATCCTATATTATTATTCTATATTTAAAATCATTTAATAACACATCTTTGAAGGTTCATTGTTTTTTGCATTTCGCGTCTAGTAGGCTTATAACTAAAAACGGTTTGTACTTTGTCATAAACAAAATCAAATTCAGATTTCTAAAATAAAAATATCAGTTTTGATTTAGTTTTTAAATGGGTATGACGTTGCGTAAATTCTTGATATATTTTAACACAACATAAATTATTTTACGTGAAATAAATATTTTTTTTTCGTTTTTGTTAAATACATAGGTGAAATAATTTTTTTAAAAATATCTTAAGACCAACTGTTTTTTATCATACTATTTAAAAGAAATATATGAATATTATATATTTAACCATTATTATTTTTACAATTGTAATGTATGTTGTCCGTAAATAAATAATTCAAAAATGAATTAACATCATCTTCGCAACAGAGACAAATTAACACTAACCAAATTATTTCATTCATTTAATTGATTCACTTAACGGGTATTCTAGGATGGTTTATTCTAGTTAAGAAATTAGAAAATAGATGGCTTTTAAAAAATTACTTTCGTCACTTGGTACGAAAGTAATTCGTACAGGTTTTTCTATCACTGGTGACGAAAAAGAAGTTTTCGATGCAATGAACAAACATCGAAAGTAGATTTTTTATATTGGGTAGTAGAAAAAATAATTTATATTATAGACTTTTCAGTAGATCTTAACTTTTAGAAGTCGTTGCCAGTTATGATAACATATTTTGATGACAAGAAGTAATTCATAATTTGTAAATAAATCAAAAGCAGAATCTAAATCGTATTCGCAAATAAATTTTACTGCATTCACCACAAATTGAGGGTTTCAAAATTGAACCCTCTTGTAAAATAGATTTGCAAATGTGTTTTGATCCACTATTCCAACTGCTATATTAATCTGTCCAAACCACTACCTTGACCTCAGTGGAGGAAGACAATAATGCCACGTTTACCGATAACAAATAAAAAAACTTGTGCAGACTTCAAACACAAAACTACAATTTCCTCGAAATTTGATTTTACGGACTTACGTTGTTTTTCACCTGTACCCTTCATATGTATTAATTTTGTTAATAAGATGTGTTGTGTAGTAGTAATAATAAATAATTACAATTAGAGTTTGCATCCCGGGATTTCACGGGAAATTAGCTATTTTATCTAATCTCGATTCCCGGGTTTGATATTCATCAAAATTGAATATACCAACTGAAAGGTTTTGTATTTCATCAATAGATTGCAGCACTAATTCGATTTCGAAAAAATGGACTTACGTTGTTTTTCTCCAGTACCCTTCATATTCAATATCAATTTCGGAGTGACGTGAGTGATACATTATTAATTAATGAAATTATATTTGTTAAATATAAAAACTTTTTTCCAAACGAATTGTAATCACCTATTACTTTCACTCACTGTTTAACGAAAAAAGTTTAGAAAAACCCTTTAATTATTATTTTTTCCCAAAAGAAATTAAAACAAAAACAAACAGGCAAAACTTTAATTTTATCGTTAATTTTATTTATATTTCCTGACTAGTTTCGGACTCTACGAGTCCATTAACAAAGGATTTACAACTTTAAAAAAGTTGTAAATGCTTTGTTAATGGACTCATAGAGTCCGAAACTAGTCAGGAAATATAAACAAAACTAACGATAAAATTGAAGTTTTGCCTGTTTGTTAGGGTTCCGTTTTTTATACGGAACACTATTGGTGAGAGTACAACGTGTTTTTCACATTATTTCGATTATCTCGTGAACCATTAATCCGATGAACTTAAAATTTGAGGTGCTTATAAAACTAACTTATCCACACAAGATGGTGGGTTAAAAAATAAATAAAGTTGTGTTCGTTTGTTTTAAGGAGTACGATGTAAAGCCTTTGAAAACAGACATTTTTTTATCGAGACGAGTAGGGTATCATATGAAAGGGCTTCATTTCAGCATTATTTAAAAATATATTTTGGAATTTTACACCTCACCATTTTTTGTATAATTTTGAAAAATGACGTTTTCTGGATGTTTTATTGCCCCGAATAACTCCGACCCTACTTCATCGAAAATCTTGAAATATATTTGGAATGATAGAAAATTGAGTAGGTTTTTAATGAAAAATATAGAAAAGTGGCAGATACTCATAACTATATTTATTAAAGGGGTGGGAATGTTAAGGGGTAAAAACATCATTTAAAACCAGGTCATGTGGGGTGTCATTTGAAAGAGCACTTGATTTTAGAAATATTGCCATTTTTTTTAGAATTTTGCAATGCATAGTTTTTGAATTATTATCAATAAAGTGACACAAAAAGTTGGTCCTCCCCCCCGCCCCTTACATTTCGAGCCTAATTAACAGAAAAATCTGAAAAAATTCAGAGACAGGAAGTTTGATAAACTCTGAACGAAAAATATAGCGAACTCTCAAATAATTATATTTTTGTGCTTTTAAGGGATTGGGGTGGGGAAGGGTGAAAAAAAACTTTTTTGACCCAAGCGAGTGGGATGTCATTTGAAAGAAAACCGCATTTCAGAAACTTTGCAATTTTTTTTAGAATTTTGCGGTACAGTTTTTGAGTTATTCTAAAAAATGTGCAAATTCCAGACCGTTCCCACCCCTACGTTTCGACACTGATAGACAGAAAAAATTGAAAAAATTCATAGAGACAGCAAGTTTGCTATATTTTGAACGAAAATTATAGCGAACTCTCAAATAATTATATTTCTGTGTGTTTAGGGGATGGGTGTGGGGAGGGTAAAAAAAACTTTTTTGGAACCAAACGACTGGGGTGTCATTTGAAAGAACACTTAATTTAAGAAACATTGCAACATTTTTTAAGAATTCTGCGATGCACAGTTTTTTAGTTATTGATAAAAAAAAGTGCTATTTTAAGTGTATGTATACCACCCTATATTTCGACGCTGATTTATAGAACAAATATTCCCTATTTAGACCATTAAAATACTGGTTAAATCTTTCTTTAGCTAACATAAACAGCTATGGATAAGATTTAACCTCAAGTAACATTTTTGATCAATGTAGATGTGATTGACATTTACGATTGACGTTTGCGATAAAACATTTATTCTGTTATGCGTCCATAGTCTGGCAATATAAAGACTTTACAACATAACTTTATGTTTTATTTTAGATTTTTGAGATCAATTAAACTCAAGTAAGTAAAGAAGTAATTGGAATTTTTTCAATTCAAAGGTATGGTTTGAAGTTTTTCAGAAAAAAACTCCAATTCAGATTTTTCGTGTTTCGGATCGGATTCGAACCTACCCTCGTCAGTGCCCGGCTCGAATCCTTAGGCAGACACGCTATCGATTACGCCGTTGAGGCGATGACAATTTCAAAGTTGAAACTTCTTCATCACTTATTTATTTTACTTAAGTTGAATTTTTCCACTGTCATTAGACTCCATATTATGGAAATGTTTTTACATTATATGGGATTTTTGCATTAAATTTCTAGACAATACTTTGTGAATTCATAGAATGGGGAACATTTCTATTCTAATTAACATCCTAAGTCACGTTTGTATAGTCATTATTGATTGTTTCCAATCAATGTGAAATCAATGGCTTCAAATGGCTCCAAAAAACTTCAAACCATACCTTTGAATTGAAAAAATTCCAATTACTTCTTTACTTACTTGAGTTTAATTGATCTCAAAAATCTAAAATGAAATTTAAATTCCCTTAATGTAGTCTAATGTTAATACATATAGAACTACAAATTGACCAAGTGTCAGCCATTGATTTCACATTGATTGGAAACAATCAATAATGACTATACAAACGTGACTTAGGATGTTAATTAGAATAGAAATGTTCCCCATTCTATGAATTCACACAAAGTATTGTCTAGAAATTTAATGCAAAAATCCCATATAATGTAAAAACATTTCCATAATATGGAGTCTAATGACAGTGGAAAAATTCAACTTAAGTAAAATAAATAAGTGATGAAGAAGTTTCAACTTTGAAATTGTCATCGCCTCAACGGCGTAATCGATAGCGTGTCTGCCTAAGGATTCGAGCCGGGCACTGACGAGGGTAGGTTCGAATCCGATCCGAAACACGAAAAATCTGAATTGGAGTTTTTTTCTGAAAAACTTCAAACCATACCTTTGAATTGAAAAAATTCCAATTACTTCTTTACTTACTTGAGTCAAATACACCATACTATCGATCTCATACATATTTTTTTTCCAACTTTTTTTTTAAATGAGGGATTATTACTGCAGTGCTGCCTTATAACGAAAAAAAATGTAAATATTATTTTATCTCAGACACATACTATTTTGCAGCGACACACAACAAATATTACAAATATTGTGTCAAATTATAATTATTTTTAGAAAATCAAAATATGTTCGTGTTTTTCTTTTTCAAGACTAAACTTTTATTTTATTATGCGTGTGTAACTGTGTATCTATTTGTGTGTGTGAGTGGATAAGAAATATTTTTTGTGGATTTGTATATAATTTTGGTTTTTAATTCTTCTCGTTATGCGATTTTTGAAATGATTTATGAGAAAAATTTGTTAAGGAAAACTGGGAAAACTAAAGAGCTTAGTCGGTTTTGTGAAGTTTTGTAGAATGGTGTATTTGGTAGAATGAATGTACTTCTAAGGCCGGGGTGCTATTCTTGTAAGCGGGTCAAACTAATAAATTATATTTTTGTGAAAAAAAATGAAACGGTATTTTTTTTAAATTTTGACTTAAGGTATTTTATTAGTATTTATTTTGATTTGAAATTTCTTCTGATTTGTTTTAAAAATTTTCCCAAGAATATTCCATATTAAACCTACACATTCTAGGAAACATGCAATGGGTCGTAATATGCAAAGCGGGTTAATTGCAATTCTAATTCCTAACAGGTACAACATCCCAGCCAACACGCGATGCTTCAATTAAAGGAATATTGAGGACTGCCTTGAACTGTATATAATTGAATCTATAAGGCTCTCTATATAAATTTGCGATGGGTTTCTTCAGTTTGAAGGACCCTATGTTTCCTTAGTAGTTTTACTCGTTACACTTCCTATCGAATTGTGGCATTTAGGCACCATATCAACCTGTTTCTTGTATAAAGTGATGTAGTAAGCTGACTTGTTTTAAAATAAGTTGATATAATATAATGTCGTCTTATGATGGTATGTCATTGAAATTGGGTTTTATAACTATAGGTTGCTGGTGATATCATAATTTTTTCTCAGAACTGTAAAGACTAAAATTTAGGTATATAGTAATTCGGTAAATTGATTCGATTTAAATTACATTCTGCGTTGATTTATCAACTCTGGTTTATGCCGATTTTGCAAAGGCAATAATTAATATTTTTTGTATATTTAGGTATGTTATTTATTCTACATTTGAGATTTGAGGCAGTACATAAAAACATATATTTTTTTGAATGTTTTTTTGAATTTGAGATCAGTTATTACTTTTTATATTGATAGAGATATTCTATAAAATAATCTTATACATGTACGAGTATATAAATCTGGACGAACTAATAATTAACATTAAAATTGTATTAAAATTTCTGTGATTAATTTATTTCGAAATACAATTTTTAAAAAGGTTAGTTTAAAAAATTAAATGCTTAGTGTGTCTAGTTTATAGAGATACTTGGTTTTCGTATCAAGCATCCATTGGCAATTTTTTCTTATTAAAATTAGTAAGAGATAGTCCAATGCCTTAATTCGATAGTAATGGCATGAGTTTTCCTTACTGTACCACTCTGGATAATTTTTTTTGGTCATTGCTATACAATCCTTTATATAAATTTATTTTATGTTATTTGTATGAATCCGATTTTTAAAGGTTTCCTGAAAATATGTGATATATTCACGACATAGCTCGAAAAATGTAGCGCTTACAGCTGAGTATGTATAATTTTTATTTTCCAATTTTTTATTGAGCAAATATTCCCTAGGAACAATGACAGTTTGGTCCCGAAGTAATGTAGAACTGCACTGTTCACACTTTATCTTTTGAACGATTTTGTTGCTCACTTAAGAAACAAAATACGTTATAACATTATGGTTCGTGGTATTTGTATTTTCCAAATCGGTTGATGTAAGTTCAAACACCTCGTCATATTGATCGTGCACTCAATGTCCAATTCATTCTCGATCGATTCTAATGCTATTTGTTCTGCTCTGTTGATCTCGTCATGTAATGGAATAGGTTCGCTTCGATTTTCTAAATCTTCGTCTAATGTACAGTTTGCTGATTTACTTTTTAAATTTGGTATAGCTAATTTCATACTCATTATGAATTTTGAAGTATTGTTAAATTCATAAGCAGAAGGATTGCGATTATTGCCTCCCTTGCCACGAACTAGACTAAAGACATTTTCTAATATGTCCTGATTTAGTCTTCGAGTTTATATATAGTTTATTGACTGGTATGTTGCAAAAACCATCTGCGTCAATTCCACCACCGCGTTTTTATTTTGAATAAACCCGTTAATCGCGTAAACCGTCTTTTTTTCTTACCAGGCTGCACTATTAATTCAATAGACTCAAGAAATCTTACCATTTCTTTCAAAAATTGCTTGTAATTCTGTTCATTCCTATTAATAAAATAACCATTTTATGGTACAATTTTTGAACTATTAAACAAATAAAATAAATCATTAAACTTTTTTAAAAATAATTCAGTAGCTTTAGCAGAATCTGCTAGTTCTTGTTCAAATTGATTTAAATGCAAACACAAATTAATTGCTGAAGCAACTGAGTTGGAAAGCACTTGAGCTGCATAAGACACACGCATTTTTGCGAAATTGTTCGGTTCAACGTGGTTTATTGTCAACTTGGGGCACATTTTGGTGGATTTATTTTTATCAATTTCATAAACTTTCTTTACGAATTCAAAATTCACTATACCATCTGATGTTTTCAGTGTGTTGGCCATTATTATATTTCTTATAGATTTTATTAAGTGCGGTGTGCAGAAAAAACCAAAAATTTTCAAATTTGTATGTATGAAATATGGTTTATCGATTTTTATACCCAAATTTTTAAATACAGCACGATTGTTTGATCCTTGATCACAAATTATGAGAGAACAAATTTGAAAGAAATGGTAAGATTTCTTGAGTCTATTGAATTAATAGTGCAGCCTGGTAAGAAAAAAAGACGGTTTACGCGATTAACGGGTTTATTCAAAATAAAAACGCGGTGGTGGAATTGACGCAGATGGTTTTCGCAACATACCAGTCAATAAACTATATATAAACTCGAAGACTAAATCAGGACATATTAGAAAATGTCTTTAGTCTAGTTCGTGGCAAGGGAGGCAATAATCGCAATCCTTCTGCTTATGAATTTAACAATACTTCAAAATTCATAATGAGTATGAAATTAACTATACCAAATTTAAAAAGTAAATCAGCAAACTGTACATTAGACGAAGATTTAGAAAATCGAAGCGAACCTATTCCATTACATGACGAGATCAACAGAGCAGAACAAATAGCATTAGAATCGATCGAGAATGAATTGGACATTGAGTGCACGATCAATATGACGAGGTGTTTGAACTTACATCAACCGATTTGGAAAATACAAATACCACGAACCATAATGTTATAACGTATTTTGTTTCTTAAGTGAGCAACAAAATCGTTCAAAAGATAAAGTGTGAACAGTGCAGTTCTACATTACTTCGGGACCAAACTGTCATTGTTCCTAGGGAAAATTTGCTCCATAAAAAATTGGAAAATAAAAATTATACATACTCAGCTGTAAGCGCTACATTTTTCGAGCTATGTCGTGAATATATCACATATTTTCAGGAAACCTTTAAAAATCGGATTCATACAAATAACATAAAATAAATTTATATAAAGGATTGTATAGCAATGACCAAAAAAAATTATCCAGAGTGGTACAGTAAGGAAAACTCATGCCATGACTATCGAATTAAGGCATTGGACTATCTCTTACTAATTTTAATAAGAAAAAATTGCCAATGGATGCTTGATACGAAAACCAAGTATCTCTATAAACTAGACACACTAAGCATTTAATTTTTTAAACTAACCTTTTTAAAAATTGTATTTCGAAATAAATTAATCACAGAAATTTTAATACAATTTTAATGTTAATTATTAGTTCGTCCAGATTTATATACTCGTACATGTATAAGATTATTTTATAGAATATCTCTATCAATATAAAAAGTAATAACTGATCTCAAATTCAAAAAAACATTCAAAAAAATATATGTTTTTATGTACTGCCTCAAATCTCAAATGTAGAATAAATAACATACCTAAATATACAAAAAATATTAATTATTGCCTTTGCAAAATCAGCATAACCCAGAGTTGATAAATCAACGCAGAATGTAATTTAAATCGAATCAATTTACCGAATTACTATATACCTAAATTTTAGTCTTTACAGTTCTGAGAAAAAATTATGATATCACCAGCAACCTATAGTTATAAAACCCAATTTCAATGACATACCATCATAAGACGACATTATATTATATCAACTTATTTTAAAACAAGTCAGCTTACTACATCACTTTATACAAGAAACAGGTTGATATGGTGCCTAAATGCCACAATTCGATAGGAAGTGTAACGAGTAAAACTACTAAGGAAACATAAGGTCCTTCAAACTGAAGAAACCCATCGCAAATTTATATAGAGAGCCTTATAGATTCAATTATATACAGTTCAAGGCAGTCCTCAATATTCCTTTAATTGAAGCATCGCGTGTTGGCTGGGATGTTGTACCTGTATAAGGAGTTAGAATTGCAATTAACCCGCTTTGCATATTACGACCCATTGCATGTTTCCTAGAATGTGTAGGTTTAATATGAAATATTCTTGGGAAAAATTTTAAAACAAATCAGAAGAAATTTCAAATCAAAATAAATACTAATAAAATACCTTAAGTCAAAATTTAAAAAAAATACCGTTTCATTTTTTTTCACAAAAATATAATTTATTAGTTTGACCCACTTACAAGAATAGCACCCCGGCCTTAGAAGTACATTCATTCTACCAAATACACCATTCTACAAAACTTCACAAAACCGACTAAGCTCTTTAGTTTTCCCAGTTTTCCTTAACAAATTTTTCTCATAAATCATTTCAAAAATCGCATAACGAGAAGAATTAAAAACCAAAATTATATACAAATCCACAAAAAATATTTCTTATCCATTCACACACACAAATAGATACACAGTTACACACGCATAATAAAATAAAAGTTTAGTCTTGAAAAAGAAAAACACGAACATATTTTGATTTTCTAAAAATAATTATAATTTGACACAATATTTGTAATATTTGTTGTGTGTCGCTGCAAAATAGTATGTGTCTGAGATAAAATAATATTTACATTTTTTTTCGTTATAAGGCAGCACTGCAGTAATAATCCCTCATTTAAAAAAAAAGTTGGAAAAAAAATATGTATGAGATCGATAGTATTGTATTTGCTTGAGTTTAATTGATCTCAAAAATCTAAAATAAAATTTAAATTCCCTTAATGTAGTCTAATGTTAATACATATAGAACTACAAATTGACCAAGTGTCAGACATTGATTTCACATTGATTGGAAACAATCAATAATGACTATACAAACGTGACTTAGGATGTTAATTAGAATAGAAATGTTCCCCATTCTATGAATTCACACAAAGTATTGTCTAGAAATTTAATGCAAAAATCCCATATAACTTTATGTCATTTATTTTTGATATTGTGTTCTTTTACATTCACGGAACCCTTGGCGAGCGAATTTTATTCGCACTTGTCCGACTTTTTTTTGTTTTAATTTCTTTTTTGGGAAAAAATAATAATTAAAGGGTTTTTCTAAAATTTTTTCGTTAAACAGTGAGTGAAAGTAATAGGTGATTACAAATCGTTTGGAAAAAAGTTTTTGTATTTAACAATAGTTATTTGTTTAACTAGGCAGCAAAGTAGTAGATTGACTGCCGCGGCTGATAGTTCATAGCCGAGCGAAGCGAGGCTAGGAATTCAGCCAAGGCAGTCAATCTACCTTGCTGCCGAGTTGAACATATAATTTTTTCTGCGATTAATTACAATGATATGTAATTTAATAATTATTACTTTAAAAATAAAGCAAAATTTTAAAAATGAAAAAAAGAAATCGCAATTGTTGGAAGGATTATTTGTTATGGAAATGCCATAATAATTATAGTTTGACAAATTAAAAAATTTCTGCCAGATTCATGAAAAAATATCTGTTTATTTTTATGAAGTCTAATTATTTTGCTGCCTAGGCAGGAAAAGTGCCACTTTGCTGACATGAAATAAGTCTGCAAAATTTATATTTGCTGTCAATCGGAGAAAAATATAATTTCAATCATTAAAATTAATACATATTTATTTAAATTTTAACTTATTTTTATTTTTCAGTAGCGGTGCATATACTTTTGCTTAGCTTAGCTTTATATTGGATTTGCCTAATAGTGCTAAATAAATTGGTTGTTAATAAATAGAGCGTTTAACAAAATTGAGGAATCTTGGTCATTTAACCCTACAAAAATAAAATTACTTCGTCTTTTACTGATTTACTTATATAAATATTTTTTCCGATCAATTTTTTTCATTTAGAGAGAGGCTTATTCGCTCACAATTACTACATGTTGTAATGTTATTCATAATTAAAAAGAGAGTTAATAACGTTATCACTATGACACCAACAAAAACATACATGTTTACTGTATGCATTAAATAACAAATGACTAAACTGTGGTTAATATATTTTATATATAAGCGTTTATAGTATTGTTGTGTCTTAGAGTCAATTGTATTAAAAATAACAATATGATCAATTGATGAATATTGATGAATTGATGAATCTCAGATCATTTGTTGCATAAGAATAATTTTATGAGGAAATGAATATAAATAAATCGATCGAAAATCATTAGATTCAATACGTTACGTGTTGTTGGTGTTGGTCTATCATCAATATTGAGTTGTTACATTTATTCGTTTCAAAAGTTGACAAAGTAAAGTTAACCCTCGTATAATTTAGTAACCAAATTTCTTTATTTTTTTTGCAACCAAAGTGGGTAGTTTAATAAAATTACTTTATATGTTTGTGTTTAATGATAACATGTATATTTCATTAGTTTGTTCAAAACCCAAATTATCAAATTCGATTTGACTTAAGGGTCATTTCATTTTAAAGTCAACCTTCAAGCTAAATTTTTTTTCTTCACAAAACTGTAACTGTGGCCTATAATTTTTTTTTCATATATTTTACTATAAGATATGATATTTTACTATAACAATTGTGAAAATTCCAATATAGTTATTTTGTTTAGAATGCAATTAAGCGCATGGTTGTGAAAAAGGCTTAATATAGGAATGAAAATATATCTAAAAAGAATATAGCATAGCACAAATATAGTAAACTGAATTGTTTTAGACTTTTTATTTTCTGAAAGCTAAAGTTTGGAGTGTCTGAATTGGACTGCTTTGCTTTCCAAATAAATGAGGTAAGCATTCTAAATAAATGAATTCTTTTGTGTTACGTTAGTCACGTTACGTTAGTCACACATCATTTTAATCAAAAGCGTTAATTTATGAAAAACTAACATATTTTTTAAAAAGTTATTGGCTTTTTTAAAAAATACATTAATTGCATTGAAGAAACTTATCAATAAATTTTGTGTACATTTTCAACATCTAGAGAATTTTGGTTCATAATTTAGGTGTTAATTTAATGGTATTAAAAATGTTACGTTAGTCACATTTAAATCTTTTTTTAAAAACTAAACTAAAAATTTTAATTTAAATAAAAAAGCTTACTGATTTAGATAAATAAACTCGATTTACATTTTAAAAAGTCAACAAGTGCTTTAAATAATCTTTACTATTTTAGTTATATGGGGACAAAGTTGTGAATTTCGGTATAAATGTTACGTTAGTCACTTTGGAATGACCCTTAAGCAATTGAAAAAAAAAAACGAAAAATTTTATGCAATTATTGTTGTTTTTGTCAGTTATTTTAGTATGTATAAACAAAATAAGATAATTTTTTGGCACCAGCATATCTGTTTTATTTCAAAATATTGATAATATAAATTATAAATGGTTATTATAACCAATAAAATTTAATTGGTTATTTAACCAATAATATATATAAATACTTTGCAAATATCAATTTGTTATGTAAATTAATGTTTCGTATAAATATGTGATAAAAAATGAAATTCCATCGACATTGAATAAAAAAAATATTGTTGAATTTTTGGAAATCATTGCTTGTACGTGTTGAATAAGTGTCTTAAGCCTTCATTTGTTTTGACTCATTTAGGGAGGTTTACTTCCCATTGTAATATAAGTCTTTAACTCCACTGTTTTGAAGCATCTATACTACACCCTGTATTAGGCAATAGTAGTGCGATATCACTAGCCAAGGTGATATCTTAGGGTTACTGACGGATGAAATCTTCAATGAACGGTAGCAGCATCCTCAATCTTAGTTATAGAATATTCCATGATGATGCCACGATGTTGTTTGTTCGAAGAAATGAGCTTACATATATCTCTATATGTTGGTTTTAATAATTGAGAAATACATTGAGTGCCTCACATGATCAAGGAATATGCCACTATCTAGGTTTTTAGCAACCCAATTTTAGTTTTGTTCGCGCAAATTTTTAAAAAATTTGTGTTTACTTTTTATTTCTTTGATCCTATCATAAAGTAATGGCCTATATTGTATTGTTACGATTCTACATAAATGTAATGAAATACAAAGCCTTAATTTTCGATATACAATATTTCAAAAATAAATCAAGGTCACATTCGTTTCTTAAAATCACGGTTAACAATAAATAAAATTGAATGATTTTATGAATCAAATCAACGTAACGTAAAATAATCTAATATTCGCTCCACCTGCACTCAGACGCTCGCATACTCTCATGCGTGAACATAAAAAGGTAACCAACAACATCACGTTACTCTTGCACGAATATTACGGTGAGCACAATCGTTGTCGATTGAAGTCAAGAAAGCCTCCGCATAAAACTGCCAGCAACCTGCTGGCAACTAATCTTAATATCTTGTAGGTCTGGGACACCTCCTGGCATCATTACAACACAACTGGCTAACCCGACTTCTACCCAACCTGGTTTCGATCTGCCACGTCATACCTAGACTACACTAAACCGAATAAGAACGAATCATGAACGTTGTGCTGACTCTTTCTACAAGTGGGGCATTTCAGAGTCCCCTGAGGGTGACTGCGGCGCTCCACAATAAACCATAAAACACATTGCAACTGTGTGTACAATTTGACGGTACAATGGCAACATCTCAGACATCCATTTGGCAACTCTCGATGTAGTAGCATGGATAGACTCGCTCGATGTAAACATCTAATGTTCAAATGTACTTCCCAATGTTCAAATATTTTACTTTTTACTTTTTTACTAAAAGACGCGCAATCAAATCGATTGTAAGTTCATTTAATGTGTATATCCATGCTTTGTTTTAGGTAGATTTCATAGAAGAGTCTACCTATTTTAAGTTTAATTTTTAATGTGTCACAACACTCACAACAAAAAAATAAAAATCTAATATTATAATATTTGCTAAAGATTTCTAAAAAGTAACCTCGAATTATCTAGAAATTATGCAAATCGTATATAAGCAATTACCTCTTGTAGAATAGATTATAGTTTTATTTTACACCGCGTTAATGTAAAGTTGTGATAGTAGAAAAAGTGGAATAAGTGGAATGTAAATTAATTGTAAATAAACGTTGTATTGAGTATATAAAACCGTGTTAATAGAAGATACTTTTAAATTAGTTTTTGTAGATAAAGTTTTAAATGTAATTGAGAAGGAAATATTTTGTGTATTATTTTTGAACGCTGTGTACTGGAAATTTCTGCAATAAACCGTTGGATTTTCTGAAGCCATTGAAGAATATTCTAGTTAAGAATATTGCTTGTATTGTTTTCCTGTTGTTGTGGAACAATTAAGGAGTTGACTTCTTAATAAAACCTGGTGTGTGTGCTTACTAATCAGTGATCGAACTCGGAAGAGATTTGGGAATTTACTTTATCGAAGTGAGAGTGAGGCCAATTCGAACTAAAGTTAGAAAATCGTAACAGTATTTTATTATGTGAAAAGATTTACTGTTTAGCTATCCATTTTTTAAAAGACATTCCAAAAAAAACTAAACAAAAAAATTGGCTTTTGTCGTAGTAAAATGTAATCTATATTGAGTTTTAATAAACTAAAACCAAATTATGTTGCTTTTCACAGATAAACCGACATAAAGGCTTTCCTATTTAAGGTAAACATAAGGAATAACATTGAATCCAATAAACTTCTTTGGGTTGTTACTTAAATCACATAAAACGGAACAAACATATATGTTCAGTCTTGGTGCCCTGCTGCAGAATTCTATAACTGTGAAGCGGTGAATTAGTAATTGAATTAAGCGCTAAGACACTCAAAAAATAAATCATTTTTTTGTACATATTTTCATTGAATTTTTTGCCTTAGTTTTATTTTAATTTAAACCAATGAAATTCTCTAAAATGTAATGACATCATTCAATTTCACCAATAACATTTGAATTATACTAATAACAATATTTATACGTCTGGCCTACTGGGAAATTAAAAATTATTAGTTGTAATTTCCCAAGGACGGTGATAATTGGAAATAATTTTTTGCCAAAAATTTCGAAAGCAAGTATATTGATAACAGCACGAGGCTATTATCAATACCACTTGCTTGAGGAATTTTTCAAAAAATTATGAGAATTTATCAGGTTAGAAAATTTTTTGCCATCTAGTTCATAGTTTTGGATGCAGCAAAATTCCATAAACATTTTCCAAATAGTTTTTTTGCTCTTGATCGTATTTATTGGGTTATTTTCTTGAATTAGGTGGTCGATTGAATAATTTTCTTCTTTACCAAATCATTCATCAGACATTGTTTTGAATTTAAATATGTCAACAACTGCGTTTGTTTACAAATTACAATATATGAGAATTATTTAATATATTTTTTATGAACTATACGTCTGGCCAACTAAGATAACAGTTAATTATTTCAAAATTAGACTGATAATTTTTCATATCCCAGTAGGCCAGACGTATAAATATTGTTATTAGTATAATTCAAATTTTATTGGTGAAATTGAATGATTTCATTACATTTTAGAGAATTTCATTGGTTTAAATTAAAATAAAACTAAGACAAAAAATTTTCAGTTGTAATTTCCCAAGGGCGGTGATAATTCGAAATAATTTTTTGCCAAAAATTTCGAAAGCAAGTATATTGATAAAAACACGAGGCCGTAGGCCGAGGGCTATTATCAATACCACTTGCTTGGTGAATTTTTCAAAAAATTATGAGAATTTATCAACGAACGAGGGGAATGCGTTTAGAAAATTTTTTGCCATTTTTCATTTCTTTATATGTTTTTTATGAATTATACATTGGCCTACTGTGATAGAGTGAAAATTTCTCAAGTGGATCGGAAAAAACATGAACTGCGATTTTTTTAGCGAAAATTGGTAAGTCGGTTAATTTAATATATCTAAAATTAATACCAAGTTTAAAATTTCAAAAAAAAATTTTATTCATACGTTATACGCCTTCAATGTTTTTGATGGCTTCGTGTTTATATTTCGATATCTCCTGATGGAACAAATGAAATTTAGTTTTAGTACAGTGAAAATTCTAAGATTGGTTTATATTTTATAGAAAAAATTATATAATTAAAAAAATTAAATTTTGGGTGATAAAAATCGCCATTACCAATAAACAAATAGGAAATTCAAGAACTTCTCAACGCTGCAGATGATTTTAAACTATTGTGTATTCAACAACATATAATCAAGATGATAATTATGAAAACAAAAAAAAATATTCCTTAATGGTTATGTTATGATAATAGTTTTTAGGTATGCAAGCGCCCCATTTTTACAAAGAAAATATGATATTTTACATTCTCCAAATATTTATTTTTTTTTAATAAATTTTTACAATTTTTTTTCGTAAGATGAAAATATTTGAGGCCGCTTTTGTAGTTGCAGCCGTACGTAAATTCATTCGTTTAGTGTTTTTTAAATTCCAATCATATTTCTTAGACATAAATGAAGAAAAGAACTCGTCAATTTTAAGGAATATGATTGGTTTAAAAAATAAACTGAACGAATGAACGCACTAACTGCCGTCGTTAGTGCGTTCTAAAAAAACTGAAAAAACGGTTTTATTTGTTTTATATATTTAATGACATTTATTAACTTTTTACTAGCAAATATTTTTTTCCTTTTATTATCTCCTGGCCGAATCATCGAATATTACCATTTTCTAATTTTATGAAAACCATTAAAATAATAATTAGGTAGGGTTTGTTATTTCACTTAATTTGAAAAATTTTGAAAATATGTTAACCATGGCAACAAACAAACTTCAACAAAAAACAAAATTTGCTTTGGGTTTTTAAATTTTTTTGTACTATCAATTTCTTTTATCATCGGTTGAGGAGTTTCATCTTTATACGCGTTATGAAAACCCATACGCAACAGTAGCACTGTTCACTATTGTAAAAAGATAAGATATAAGATGTGCACTTCAGCTTAAAGAAGAAACGGTTGAACTGTTTCTGCGAGAATTAGGAAAAGATTTCGTCAATGTTCTAAAACTTGATTTTATCGCAAAAATCCAGGCTCGAATTTTTATTCATCGAAGCAAAAGACTCTCTGCAAGATAGTTAATACGACAGTCTGTTTGGATTTCGCTAAAAATTATGAATGTCGCGTCCTAAATTCTGTTAATTTAGAATTTAAAAAATTTAATAATAAGCTAAGAATAATTAAAATAATAGTACATTATTTAATTAGGAGCTAAAGTGATACTTTTTGTGTTGAGTCTATAGTTTGACGGCCGACCGCAGGGAGGCCGACAATTATAGACGAAACACAAAAAGTCACTTTAGCTCCGAATTAAATACACTGTTTTTTCGGCAAACGTTTAAATTTTTTATAAATATGAAATTAATACATCAAACTTTTTATAAACATGAATTTGTATCGTCATAATTACTTCCAAAAAAGAGAAAAAAACATTTAAATTTGTATGAATAAAATTTTTTTATCAAAGCAGCCTTTTCAAAATTTCATAAAATGAGAATCAACTTATTTTTTGTTGTCATGGTTATACAATATGTTTGAAAAAATAACAAACTAACAAATAACAAATGCTACTTTACAGCCTCCGTAATATAAAATAAAAATGGCGTTACTTTTGCTGTCGCTAGACTTTACTTTTGCTGTCAGGCTAAAAAGTAAGACTTTAGCTAACTCCCTAGCGGCAGTAAAGTTAAACTTTACAGCCGTTTGCCGAAAAAATATTTTTCCGATAGTGCTGGTTCCCATTACAAAAATAAGTATAGTTTCATAAATTTGTTATATCATGATAATAGCGGAACGATTTTTTTTTCACAACAGCTCACGCGAAAAGTGCATGTGATTGGTAGAGTTGTTAAGTAAGGTGACCATATATTCAAAAATGAAAAAGAGGACAAAATGTTACAAACATTTTTCCATATTTATTTTAAAGCGCCCTACAGACGATCCAACTTGTCGGACGACCAAATTGGATGTTATCTCCAGACGATCCAACTTAACATCCGATTTTGACAATTCGTTTTTGGTTTTTGATTAACAAATTCAATTTATTAATTCATATATATACCAAAATACTTTTTAAAATTTTTTTGTTTCTTATTCTATGAAATTTCTTACACAATTGAATTCAAATCGTCCGACAATATAAACACCAATCGTTTGTTTGGTTGTTCTTACGGTCGGATGGAATTTCCACTTAATTTTATCGGAAAGACATGCAATACACACTATCCGATTTTACATCCAATCCAACCAAATCGGATCGTCGGTAGGGCGCTTAATACTAATTTCCGCCTCCAAACAGGCTAATGATAGTTGGAATTTTTCTGCTGTCCAAATATCATTCACAATTGAAAAGCAACGCTCTACAGCTGTATTTGTACCCGGCAGTGAAAAACAATACTGCACTACTTTTACGATTTCAGTCAATGAAATCTTGGCCTTATAAAAGTGTGCAAAAATTTCAACCTATCGTTCATCATATTCTACATTATGGTCGTTCCATTCAGCAATTTTCACATCATTACAATATATATTTATTTTTTGGATCTCATCATATATAATTCATTCATTTATCGGAATCATATGGAGTCTAATGACACTGGAAAAATTCAAATTGTCATCGCCTCAACGGCGTAATTGATAGTGAGTATGTCTAAGGATTCGAGCAAGGTACTGACGAGGAAGGTTTGAATTCATCCGAAACACGAAAAATGTGAAGTGGAGTTCTTTTTCTGAGAAACTTTAAACCATACCTTTGAATTGAAAAAATTCCAATTATTTCTTTGCTTACTTAAGTTTAATTGATCTCAAAAATCACCAATAAATTTAAATTCCCTTAAAATGTAGTTTAATATTAATGCATTTAGAACTACAAATTGACCAAGTGTCAGCCATTGATTTCACATTGATTGGAAACAATCAATAATGACTATACAAACGTGACTTAAGCCGCAATTAGACTATTGCAGAACTCTGCAATATTTCTGCAATAGTCGTGCAATGGTAGTGTGTAAAATGTTCATTGCACAAAATTTTGGTAATGAACTCATTGCAAAACATTGCCATGAGTCATTACAATGTTTTGCAATGAGTTCATTGCCAAACTTTTGTGCAATGAATATTTTGCACACTACCATTGCAGGAATATTGCAGAGTTCTCCAAAAGTCTAATTGCGGCTTTAGGATGTTAATTAGAATAGAAATGTTCCCCATTCTATCAGTGGCGGATTATGCCTTTAAGGGGCCTGAGGCGGAACAAAATTTTGGGGCCTAAGATTTTACCAAAAATTTTGCAAATGAGTTTGATTAAGACTATTTCTTAAATAATTTTTTATCCGCTTCAGAACGGAGAAAGATCGTTCCCCACTTGCATCCAATCCATCCTATTGCTCCCCAATATTTTTAAAATAGTTTCCACATTGGGAAATGAAGATTGCAGGCCATCAATGATTACCTTGTACATCTTAAATAGACAAGTGATGTTCTCTTCTTTTATATATTTTAAAAAATGATGTACTTCGTCTTTAAAATATTGTACTTCTATATCCCTCACATATGTATTTGACAATTCTAAAATACACTTGTCAACTTCATCACTGGATATATTTTGATCAAAAAATAATTTAAAATTATTTAAAACAGTTTCATATATGGACGTTCTGGTAGACATTTCAGTGGCAAGTCTATCACAGATCATATTGTGAGTATTTATAATAAACAATTATCGTCCTACTAGCTGTGTATCATTTGCAGATGATTCATCATATATAATTTTGCGTTTTCTTTTTCGTCCTTCTTTGTAGCTAATATTGTCTGTTAATAAGCTTGCTTGCTTTTCTATGCTCTCAAAATCATTCCGAACATCCCTTATAAATTGTGACAAAGAATTAAACAGTTTTACTCCTTGTAATAAGTTCGTTTGAATATTTGGAAATGATTTTCTAGTACTATTGATTCTTTGCAATAATATATCCCATAGAACGGTTAATAAGGCAATTCATATTCATCGAAAGAGCTAGCTAATTTTTTAACCTCAACTTTAGTAATCGGTTTTTCGTCTTCATTTTCGCTAATTTGGATAAGAACGCTTTTAATATTTTTGTAATCAAACCGCAAGGCGGATACTGCATCAGCTCTTGCAGACCATCTTGTCACTTGTGTCACTTAATTTTTTAATATGTTTGGAATTAGGATCGGAAAAATTATCAATAAGCAACTTCCATCTGTGAGTAGTGGAAGAAAAGAATACACATATATTTTGGATAAAGTTAAAATAAAACACCGCAATAGAATAGGCATCTGCAGCATAATTTCCAATTAAATTAAGCGTATGACTTGTACAAGGAATAAAAATGGCGGTCTCACTTAGAGTTTTAATTCTGGCTTGTAAACCATTATATTTTCCGGCCATATATGTTTGACCACGACAATTTTTAATAACCAAAGACAAATTGTTTAAAGTTTTCAAAATAAGTTGTGCTAGATATTCTGAATTGTGATTTTCAATTTGTGAAAATCCAAAAATCGTTCTCTCGCATCGCCCACTTTATCAATGTACCTTAATATAAAACTTAGTTGGTCAGTGTGGTTCACGTCTGGCGTAGAATCAACAATAATTGAATAATATAAAGAGTCCTGAACTTCTTGAATTAGGTGTTCTTTTACTTCAGTTCCCATTAAATTTATAAATTCATCGCATGTGGTATGTGAAAATAACTTACATTACCTTTTCCTGGATGGTTGTACCTCTCCAAATGATTTTTAATAAAATCATCAAATTGGGATAGGTACTCAATGCATGTCATAAAATTTCCTTTTCTGTTCGAATCAATATCTTCTCGATGACCACGAAATGCTAAACCCAAAGTAGCTAATAGCTTTACTGTAGCTGCAACTCTTTTTAAAACTTCCCCGCCAGTATTTTTGTTGTACTTCAATATCACGAGCTATTTGAGTATCAATACGGTTAGTTACAGACAATCTTTTTTTCAAATTTTACAGACAAATTTTTTAGACAATCTTTTTTCCAATCAACATTGATAAAACGAAATATACAACTAAAGCTAAAACACCTATACTATATCAATCATATTATATGGAAACCCTTTTCAAACGTTAATCCAAATGATGAATTTAGCATGTATTGTATAAAAAATACATGGATTTTAAGCATACAATAATAGATTTCAATTCTACACGTTAAAAAGTTTTCATTTATTTAGTTAAATATGAAATTAATCTAAAATATGTACAATTATATGCTTAAAATTGAGGTTTTCAGTTTGATGCTTTCAATAAATTGTAGGTCTTAAAAGAAATCCAGAATCATTGATGAAAACATAAAACTCAAATATACTTCAAATATCCAAAAAATACTTATCTGGATTTTGTTTTTATCAATAATTTTGCACTTAATATAATAACAGCCCATTGCAAATAAAGTTTTAGTATTGTTACGATTCAGAAAAATCTAGACGATTACGGTCACTTCCAGGAAAATAAAATCAACAAACAAGTTAATGAAATGAATATTGTTGTTGTTGTCTCTTCTTAGAAATAGGGTCAACATAAACGATTTTATGAATCAAATCAACATAACGTAAAATAATCGAGTATTCTAATGTTTTCTCAAGGTTTCTGGAAAGTGATGTCGAATTATCTAGAAGTATTGCAGAAGGTATATAAGAAAAATACCTTTTGTAGTTTTTAATTAGTTTATTTTAGACCTGCGACAGTAAAGTGAAATTAAATGTAAAGTTAGTTTTATTTTAAACCTGCGACAGTTAAGTTAAAATTATAAAACTGATTTTTAAATTAGTTTTTGTGAATAAAGTCTTAAGTTTTTATTGAGAAGAAATATTTTGTGTATTATTTTGAACGTTGTGAATTGGAAATTTCTACAATAAACCGTTGGAGTTTCGAAGCTGTCGAAAGAATATTCTAGTCAAGAATATTGTTTGCTGTATTGTTTTCCTGTTGTTGTGGAACAGTTAAGGTGTTGAATACTTAATAAAACCTGGTGTGTTTGCTTACTAATCAGTGATCGAACTCAGAAAGAGATTGGGAATTGCGTTTATCGAATTGTGAGTTAGGCCAATTCGAAGGAAGTTTGGAAAAACGTAACATTGGTGACATCGGCGGATTAGCTAGCTGTTAATAATGGTTTTATTAAGTGATTTGAAGGTTCTAGAGTTAAAGAAAGAACTAGAACAACGTGGATTGTCAACAAGTGGAAACAAAACTGAATTAATGCTACGGCTTCGACAAGGTATGGAAGCCAATGGAATGGACATGGAAAGTTACCAGTTTGGAGTGATTAGTACAAATAATGATCTAGTGGCAGCTGATGAGGAGAAAAGTTTTGTTGCAGAAACAACAACAACATTACCATCTGGAAACTGCGATTTTATGCAGTTATTGGCTATGATGCAACAGATGAGTTTGAACATCAGTCAACAGAATCAGCAATTGGCTGCCGTAAACGCTAATATGGTTGCCAATAAAGACGAGCTGAATCAAAAATTTGATCAACAAAGTAGCAACATCAATCAACAGCTAGAAACAGTCAACAATAACATGGCTGTTAATAAAGAAGAGATTACTGCAACACTTGCTGCAAATAAAGATGAGATGAACCAGCAAATAAACGAGTTGAAAATTGGAATACATCAACATTTGGATGAGAAACTTCTACAAATGTCAACGGCATTCGATGGAAAAGTCGAGAAGATTCAAAACGATATCCAAGAATTAGAACAAAAAGTGCATGACGAAAACAAAAAGGTACTTTCCAAAGTTGATGATTTCGAAAAACGGTTGCAGGATGTTGAGACGACCAAAGTTACCTCACAGGTGGTACATCAAGCAGCAAATATCAAACTAAAACCACCATCATATGACGGTACCACATCTTTCGGCATCTTCAAGTTCCAGTTCGAGACTGCAGCAGATCAAAATGTTTGGAACGCCGAAAATCGTCTTGCTGCATTGATAGTTGCACTTAAAGGGGAAGCAGCTGAAGCATTACAGGCAGTTCCAGAAAACGATCGCAAAAGTTATGCTGAAGTGATGAATGCGTTGGAACGAAAATATGGCAGCGACCACAAAAAGGAGCTATACCGGATCGAGTTAAAGGGTCGCTTGCAACGGAATGGAGAAAGCATTCAGGACTATTCTTCGGCAGTAGAACGCCTTGTACATTTGGCACACTCGAATACTCCACCGAATTTCATGGAGAAGATGAAGATCGAGGCCTTCATTGATGGTATCCGAGATCCAGAAACCAGAATCAAAGTAATGACTACACCTAAGGCGACTTTCCATGAAACTGTCGCATACGCAATGCAATATGAGATGGTACAGAGGATGTGTATGCCATCTGGTGGATGCAGAAAAAGGAATGTAGAGGGGAACATCAAAGGGGAAGTTTTGGCACACAGAGATAGAAGCGACATCAGATGCTGGGTATGTGACGAAGAGGGTCACATGGCACGGGAGTGCAAGAAAAACGGGGAAGCAGACAGATTGTCGTCTTCTGTGAAGAACAGAGGAGCCGAAGAAATGGAGCACGTAGGGTTCAGGAACAGCAGTAGAAAACTCCTGTGCTGGATATGTAGGAAATCGGGCCATATCTCACAGGACTGCTGGAACAGGAAGCGTGATAGATCTTCGTCTCCTATTCAACGGAAGCCTGTTGAAGGTGCAACTGTAAAGCCAAAAAGTGAGGAGAATGCAGCCTACATTCCAATTTCAAGAATTGCGGTAAATGGTGAAAGCTTGGGTATCAATGGACAACTTGAAGGTAAAAGTTGCTTCATGACACTGGATACAGGTTCAGCTCGAACATTCGTTCGCAAAGGTTTAATTGACGGTGTTTTGGAACCATCAGATGGATTGAAACTCCAAACAGTAACTGGAGAATGCGCTGAAATAGAAGGTAAAAGAATCGCTGAAATAAAATTGGGAAACAACTGCTATCAACAAGAGGTGCTAGTGGCAGACATTATGGATGAAGTCATTTTAGGGATGGACTTCATGAAGGCGAAGGGATTAGTCTTCGATTTTGGATGTGGGATTCTAAAGGTTAATAATGTTCAGATGCCACTACTTGTGAATAAGGCAGAGTCAACAGCTATTGGCAGCGATGAGACACTATACAGTGCAGATGAAAATCAGGAACCATCATCCAAACAGATGACGGAAAGAAACGTCAACCGACGCAGACGATTAAACAAATGCCGAAAGTTAAAAAGGAAACAGGTCCAAGCCCATAACGAAGTGAGCGATGTAAAAGAGGTGGTTCAAATAGCTGCAAACGGGGATGAATCGCAGCTGAAAATGAGAATGGTTCGGAGACATGGCATTGTGAAACTCCCAAAGGGAAATGATAAGAAGCACTTTAGAAACAACGAGAATCCCTACTCATCACGGTGGGCTGACATAAAACAAAGTAATGGCCCAGTACTTAGAAAGGAACCGGAAGTAATTCTAAACAGCCTGGGAAATAGGAAAAGAAAAAAAAATGTTTTTGGATTCAATAATTGGAGGAGAGATCTAGATCCTGTTCGGGACGAACAGGCTTAAGTGGAGGGTAATGTTACGATTCAGAAAAATCTAGACGATTACGGTCACTTCCAGGAAAATAAAATCAACAAACAAGTTAATGAAATGAATATTGTTGTTGTTGTCTCTTCTTAGAAATAGGGTCAACATAAACGATTTTATGAATCAAATCAACATAACGTAAAATAATCGAGTATTCTAATGTTTTCTCAAGGTTTCTGGAAAGTGATGTCGAATTATCTAGAAGTATTGCAGAAGGTATATAAGAAAAATACCTTTTGTAGTTTTTAATTAGTTTATTTTAGACCTGCGACAGTAAAGTGAAATTAAATGTAAAGTTAGTTTTATTTTAAACCTGCGACAGTTAAGTTAAAATTATAAAACTGATTTTTAAATTAGTTTTTGTGAATAAAGTCTTAAGTTTTTATTGAGAAGAAATATTTTGTGTATTATTTTGAACGTTGTGAATTGGAAATTTCTACAATAAACCGTTGGAGTTTCGAAGCTGTCGAAAGAATATTCTAGTCAAGAATATTGTTTGCTGTATTGTTTTCCTGTTGTTGTGGAACAGTTAAGGTGTTGAATACTTAATAAAACCTGGTGTGTTTGCTTACTAATCAGTGATCGAACTCAGAAAGAGATTGGGAATTGCGTTTATCGAATTGTGAGTTAGGCCAATTCGAAGGAAGTTTGGAAAAACGTAACAGTATTAATATTCATTCGTAACAGTGGAACTTTTCAAAACAAAATGTTTTTTTACTATACAAATTGGAAAACGAATTTGTACATTAAAAAATTATAAAACTATCAAATTAGAATTATTAAAATAAATACATACATGAAAAAAAGTAATACAAATTGACAACCTAACACTTTCACATGTGGGATAATATTAAAAAAATCTTTAGGTTTAAAAACTTTGGTTGAATGAACGCAGTCATCTGATATTTGAATACCTATAAAATATCAATACTATTTGTAGCGAGGGGGCCCCTGTGCATGTGGGGCCCGAGGCGGCCGCCTCTTCCGCCTCTATGGTAATCCGCCACTGCATTCTATGAATTCACACAGAGTATTGTCTAGAAATTTAATGCAAAATATCCCATATTTTAGAATGTTTTTTGTTTTGTAATTTTATTACTTTTAAGAGGAATTGTTGAAAACTTAAATTACCAATAACCAGAAAAGAGGACAAAAGATTCAAAAACTAAAATAAGAGGACAAAAATAGGACAAGTTTTCTGAAGATGACAGTCGGCCAAAAAAGAGGACTGTCCTCTTCAAAAGAGGACGGATGGTCACCTTATGTTAAGAGACATGTTAATCGTTCCAGTTTACAAAATACAACAACCGATAAGCAGACACCAAAACCTTTGTTTGAGTGTCATTTTCCAAGTCTAAAGAATTTGACTTTTGTCCACAAGAAAAACATGACATTCATTAAAAACTTGCAGTCGTGGCAAAAAGAATCCCCAAATGAAGAAAACAAATTATCCTGTAAAGTTTTTTCGTCTGATGAAAAAAGAATAATTGTAAAATTTTACTAAGAAGAGAAAATAAATACTAGGAGAATGTATGTATATTATCTTTGTAAAAATGGGGCGCTTGCATACTTAAAAACTATTATCATAACATATCCATTAAGGAATATTTTTGTTTGTTTTCATAATTATCATGTTGATTATATGTTGTTGAATACACAATAGTTTAAAATCATCTGCAGCGTTGAGAAGTTCTTGAATTTCCTATTTGTTTATTGGTAATGGCGATTTTTATCACCCAAAATTTAATTTTTTTAATTATATAATTTTTTCTATAAAATATAAATCAATCTTAGAACTTTCACTGTACTAAAACTAAATTTCATTTGTTCTATCAGGAGATATCGAAATATAAACACGAATCCATAAAAACTTTGAAGGCGTATAACTTATGAATAAAATTTTTTTTTGAAATTTTAAACTTGGTATTAATTTTAGATATATTAAATTAACCGACTTACCAATTTTCGCTAAAAAATTCGCAGTTCATGTTTTTTCCGATCCACTTGAGAAATATTCACTCATATCAGTTAATCATTTCAAAATTAGGCTGATAATTTTTAATACCCCAGTAGGCCAGACTTATAACTATTTGTTATTAGTATAATTCAAATGTTATTAGTGAAATTGAATGATGTCATTACATTTTAGAGATTTTCATTGGGTTAAATTAAAATAAAACTAAGGCAGAAAATGTTCAGCCTAATTTTGAAATAATTAACTGATATCACAGTAGGCCAACATATAATTCATAAAAAATATATAAAGAAATGAAAAATGGCAAAAAATTTTCTAAACGAATTCCTCTCGTTCGTTGATAAAGTCTCATAATTTTTTGAAAAATTCCTCAAGCAAGTGGTATTGATAAAAGCCATCGGCCTACAGCCTGGTGCTCTTATCACTATACTTGCTTTCGAAATTTTCGGCAAAAAATTATTTCGAATTATCACCGCCCTTGGGAAATTACCACTGATAAATTAAAAGTATTTCTTGTTTAGATTTATAGTAGAAGATAATAAAAGATTTTTACAGTTTCTTGAAATTTTTGTGCAACATTTTCGTTAATAAATGTTCATATTGTTTTCCAAAAGTAACAAATTATTTCAAACGTCATACTATTTTTTGTCATACGCTCCCATATAAATGAGAATTTATTTACATAGCAGCAAAAATACAAATACAAACCAAAAATAATTAAATCAAACTACACCAATACCTCAGTTTGCGCGATTAATAAGGATCGTAAATGCATGGTTCCAAAAGAAAAATTTTAAAGTTTTATGAAACAATTAATTGAATCGATTTGCTTGAATCATCCATACGATTTGGAATTGAGATAAAATTTAACAAGCCTTGTTTAAACAGATGTAACTTTTTGTTTCAGGTTTTTTTATTTAGCGTATGGACATATCACGGTATCTGGGGTTTGATAAAAAATTTAATTTGATTTTTATGTTTTTCTTATATTTTATTTATATTCAAATTGAATTCAAGATTAAATAATATGTACATACACAAAATAACTAATGTTATTATGAAATTAGGGATCAACACATAAACACCTTTTAAGACCAAGGTCCCACAACAACATGCGTTCTAAGGATGTTAATGGACGCAAATCTTTTTTTTTTTGTAATATTTTTTGTTAAATAATGAATAACTAAACGATAAATCCTATCACATATAAAATATGACATAGCCCAATATTTTATGATAAGATAGAGAAAATAAAAACAAAAAAAGAGATGCAAATATGTTTTAAAAATTTACAGGAACAAAACTAAAATGGGGATGCCAATAATCCAGCTAGTGGCATAATCCTTGATTATGTGATGCAATATTTTCTTCAATGGTTAAAGAGTGATATCTTACTACTATTGCCAGTGGTATGTGATATATCACGTTAACTCATACGCCAATAGCAGGGACTGGCGTACGCGGGGTTGTCACACCCGTGGATCAAGAATTTAGAAAAAAGTAACAAATCAATAAAAGCTGATCCCTCCATGCGGCACATCCCAACATGTGGTTCAGACTCCCAGCAACCCCTCCCCCCTTGCGTGCGCCGCGCCATTGTGTCTGTAAATATATGTATGTTTTTTTTGGAAATAGGCAGTGTGTTTTTTTCTTTTGACTTTTGAGTGTATGTTTTCTGAAATATTTACGCTTTAGGGCGTGAAATAGTATTTTTACGCATTGTTATTTCAATTGGAAAAAATAGCCTGCTTTACATCCGATTTTTGAATCGTAAATTTGCATTTTGCGGTATACTCGTATAAAAAATATATAATTACATTTAATTTGAAACTTCATAATGGAAATATAACATCATTTGGCTTGCATTGTCAATGTTCCATCAGATACTCTGGTCTTCTCAAGTGGTTGTGAATGTCACAAATGACTAAAACTTCTGTTAAACTCACACCTCCTTGTGGGAATATGTACATATAAGCGTTAACATATGTTTACTTAATTCTGGATACCTGCCTTGTGATTCAATTCAAAATTGGAACACATCTAAATTTAAATTTTGGAGAGAAATTTCGCTTGAATATTTTGAAATTTCTGAGGTTACATATTTTATAGGTAATGTTGGATGAATAATTTCACATTTGTAAGATTTCCTTAATTAGCGACTTTTTGAAATGATCAATTATACCGAACTGAAGACTACTTCCAATATACTTTAGTAGCATTCCATTTTTCGCTTAACACGTTTGAAAATACTATATAATTCAGTTTTCTCCTACACTGAAAAAAATCGAACACCGAAATTGATTCAACAGCTGTACAGGTACAGAACGACGTAGTTGGGACAACCGCACGTAATGATTATGTGAAAATGAAATATAGTTCAATTCTACTCCAAATACATTCATTTTAAAATGAAAAGTTAATGAGATAAGACTAAATTTAATTTTTATCATGACAATAGTTACTTTATTCAACTACTGTTATATTGCATGTAACCATTTATATTTCAAATAAACCTCATTATGTTGTCAGAAAAATGTTTATGTGTACATAGTTGTTCTGATCACCGTGCAATTGTTTGGAAGTATTTTTTCTTTGTTTGAATAATAAACTGTCAACTTCGAGATGAGACTGTCATTACTTTAATTTTTTTTTCAGGGTAATCTCCTAGTTTGTCATCCGCAACATGAATTAGATGTGAGATATCACTGTTATGTGTAAGAGATTGAGTATATTTTCACCAGTTGGTATCAGACGAACCATTCATTGCTGCATTTATTCCGAGCTATTTGTTGATATGGAAAGCATATCTCTTCATTTTTTATTCGTAAACTAAACTAATATCTACCAAAAATAATGACTTTTTTTTAAAGAATTTGATGATAAACTAAAACTAAAGTATTTACTGTAGGCTAACCTGAATATATAGATTATGAAAAGTTATGGAAAAATTATGGAAAAGTTTTCGTTGGCATTGTACTTTAAAAGCAGATTTTTTATTGCGCCAATTTTAAAAATATTTTTTAAAATCAAAAGTCTTGGTTTATTTTAAAATGAAGTTTGTGTGTGGCAAATTTTTTAAACAGAATTGTTTGTTGCCAATGATATCATCTTTTTTACTTCTCAAGCTCACACTTTTTTTAAATAAATGTTTTCGATGTTGTTTTTAATATTGTATGGTTTTCTGTTGCTTTAAATATTTTTTAATAATGTTTGGATACAAAATATATTGGTACTATTATATGCATAAAAATGCGTATTTTTTGCATAAGATATAAAAATACATTACTCAAGGAGAAACGTGAAACACATAATTGACGAGAAATCCAATAACTGTTGGAAAATATTTTCTATAATGTGTGAATAGTAGATCTAGGTCAAATTTATATTAAATTTCAAATCCATAATTTTATGAACAATAGGGAACTATGTATTTACAATCGTCCTTGGAATGAATAATAAAAGAAGTTATGAAGAACAAATCTACATCTTATAATTTTTTTTCTTATCGTTCGTATTTTTCTTTATCTATATCTCTGTAACAGCGAATTTAATTTATTTTTATCAGCAAATTTTTTATAATTTTTACGTGTTTCATCTACAAGAATCGTAACATGATATAAAGATCATTCTTATTCAATTTCGTTTATTCTAATTTCTTTACAGCTTTTTTCCATAATCGTATTTGGTTGTATATCATCACAAGGATGGTATGTAGATGAGAAAACTGGAAATGATTATTGTCTTTACAATGGTGATTCGAGTGCATGCAACTATGGTGTTGGCATTGGTGTGATAGGGTTTTTAGCCTCAATGGCATTAATTGTTGGAGAATATTTATTTGAACAGATGTCATCAGTTAAAACACGAAAACATTATGTGTTAGGAGACTTAGCATTTTCGGGTAAGATTGAATGATTTTTTCTACGAAATATTTTATTTGGTCAATATCGAATTTACCATACTATTTCAAGGTATTCATAAATCGTAAACAAAACAACAAAAATAAAAATAGATTATATCATGATTACATATTATTTGTTATTTAATTTAAAAACTTTTAGTATTACTGATTTTAATGAGTGTTTTCTTGTATTATTAGCTTTATGGGCATTTTTATTCTTCGTTGGATTCTGTTACTTAACAAACCAATGGAGTAAAGCTCCCGATCCACCAATGGGATATGGTGTAAATAATGTTCAATCAGCAATAGTATTTTCATTTTTCTCAACGTTCACATGGGGTGCATGTGCATTTTTTGCATATCGACGATACAAAGCCGGTGTCGATACAACATTTGCTTCAACATATGAATCGGATCCAACAGCAAATGCTTATTCAAGTTACCCGGTTGGAAATGATCCGGATCAATACCAAGAACCACCGTTTTCAGGACAACAACAAAGAGGTATGTAAATATAATAGTTTGTATGTTATTTTATATTTTAGAAATGTGTAGCGGAATCCAAATCTAAGTATTGTGTGTCTTCGGGATAGTTGAAGGCATAAGTGTGTTGGTATTCATACTTTACCCTACAGTCATGGAATAACTTTGATCAAACTTTGGTGCGGCTTTGCATGAGAGAGACTCTCTCTTGTTTTAAAATATAAAATATAAGACTCTAACACTTGTTTTAAAATATAAAATTCAAAAACGTCAAGCTCTGATTTTAACGAAACCGTATATATGGGGCATTCCACTTGAACGGGAACCACCAAAATTATTTTTCTCCAATTTTTGGGGATTAAGTACTCCATCAGAAAATAATTTTGAATTTCTTTAGATTTTTTGGCCAACCCTCTTGCCGTTAGTGACGGTCCAAAATTTCAAATTTTTTCTAGAACGACAAACGTCCATTTTGTGGGTAATTTAATGCGTATAATTTTTTTTAAAAAAATATTAGGTCGTAAGCATTTTTCCGTAGAATACGATAAAAATATTTAAAAATTTTTGAGGGCAATTTTCTCCCTTATTTTGAGGTTTTAAAGTTTAAAATCGACTTTTCGAAACGTATGACACGTTTTTAGTTTCCCTTTCAAATAATTTTTATCGCATGATAGAAGTAGGATCGACGTGAGCATTATATAGTGGGCGCTGAAGGTAAAAACCACCTTCCAAAGTTTCCACGATATATCTTGTGCTGTTAAATGAAAATCAAAATTCGAAGAATGTTTTATAAGATAGTCATGGTCACTGAATCCAAATTCGGTGTCAAATTATTGATATTTAAAATGGCAGCAATATTTTTTAAATTGACGATTTTTGCAAATCGAAAAATGTTTTCGTAAGCTACGTAAAATTTTAAGTTAAAATTGTCATAGGAAAAATTTTCCTATATGATGCTATTTCAGAAAAAAAAATCATAAAGTTTTAGAACTACGTAAAAATTGTGTTTTTTACCTTCGCGCCCTCTAGCGCTCACATCAAAAAAAACTTCCATCACGCGATAAAAATTATTTGAAGTGCATTTTTAAACTAAATTAAAAAAAAAAATAAAAAAAAACGAGTCATGCATTTCGAAAAATTGATTTTAAACTTTAAAACCTCAGAATAAGGGAGAAAACAGCCCTCAAAAATTTTTTTATATATTTTTATCGTATTTTACGGAAACAATTCTAACGAACTAATATAATTTAAAAAAAAATATATGCGCATTAAATTTCATACAAAATGAAGTTTGTCGTGAAAAAATTTGAAATTCGTGACCGTCACTGACGGGGAGGGGGTTGACCAAAAAATCAAAAAATAATCCGAAATCGTTTTCTAATGGAAAGTATCAATCCCCAAAATTTGAAGAAAAACGTTTTTTGGTTGTTCCATATAGATTCCTAGTACATTTTACAATTATTCCAAATTTCGATTTGCTACTTTTGGTTAAATTACAGGGTTGCATAAAAATCTGATTTTTTTAAAAAAATCAAAAAAATCGGATTTATTTGATTTAAATCGCTTTTTTTGATTTAAATCGGATTTTTTTGATTTTTAAAAAAATTTAGTTTAATTTTTGAAGAAATTGTATATTTCTTATGGTACGTTAACTTTATATATAAATAATTAGCTTTGGTTATATTTTTGGAAATGCAAGGCTAGATAAAAGTAAAGGAACAGTTTTTGTTTACTAGATTTTTATACTAAAATACTGATTGTTGTTCTAGCGACATGAAAAGCGTTACTTGCCAAACTAAGATGCTTTGTCACTGCTTTAGAGCAGGGTTGTTCCTTTACGCGTAATCTAAAATAGATTACATTACATGTAATCTATGTAATGTAATCTATCATATATGTAAATTTGGCGTAGTCTATTAATTTTGATTTAAGAAGAAATATGTGGAATTATTGTATTATCCCTATGAACATTTTTTCTTAAAAGACATGATCAATAATATTGTCAAAAACAAGATCTTGCGATCTTGAAAAAAAATAATTTATTGCTAAAAAATTTTAGAATTCACATATCAATTGAATTACATTATAGTTTACATTATAGATTACACGAAAATATCTCGCGTAATTTACACGTAATCTATGCGTAATCTATACATGTAAAGTAATCTATTTTGTCTACGGCACAACCCTGCTTTAGAGTGATGTCAGAGATATCCAATTCTGCAGATTCGAAGTTTCTCGGACATGTAGATAACTGGTAAACACTTAACGGCAAGTCATATGGAACAACTCCTTATAACTTGTGTCAGGAAAGTGTTAAGGATTTAAAAAACTATCAAGATCTTAATCGTAACAATATTTTTTAGTGGAAACGTTTTTTTTTTCGTGATACTGATTTGCATTTAATACTCTATTTGATATGTAATTATTTATTATTTCTAGATTCATTTCTAGAATCTGTTCATATGCATTTTATGTGGGTTTGTCAATATTTATAGTTGTGGTTTAATCTGGGGCTTTGTTGTTGAAGTTTTACGATGATAGGCTAATATCTTAATTATTCTCAGTCGCAAGCACGATGCAATTGTCTTAGCGTGACCTGATACAGATGCCGTTGGTCAGGTGAAGATAGCTCAGATATAGGTTAAAAAAATCGTGAGCGTATCTCGTTCAACATCTTGTTAGAACGCTTGTTGTTGTCGGATCTTGTTTCCTTAGGTTTTTATGTGTAGTCACAACTACATTTTGAAATTCCTACCACAAAACATTTTGTCAAAAAAAATCAAATTTTTATTTTGAATTTGCTGAGAATTTTAGAAATTTCTTCAATTGATTTAAATCAATGATTTTTTTAAAAAAAATCAAGTTGATTTAAATCTGATTTAAATCGCTGATTTAAATCAAATGATTTAAATCAATGCAACCCTGTTAAATTATTTTAATATTTGTGTCCGTTTATCAATAGTATACATTTATGACGATGCAACTTGAGTTCCTGTTCTGCGAGAACACGAAAAATAGCTGACAATTTTTTTCTAGCGAAATTGTACAAAATGGTGAACAACCCAAGTACATGTTTTTATAATATATTTTGGGTCGAGTTTTAGATGAATTAAAGAAGGGACTGTGGAGTTGTTAGACAATATTTTATGGACGAAATTTTGCAGACGGTGTCTAAGATCACACGAACAACTGTTCGTTTTTAACGTTAATAACGATACCGAATTTGAAATAAAACATAGTACATAATTTTTTTTACTATGGAATTAATTTCTTTTAACATCACTATGTGTGATTATATAGGATAGGAAGCAATATTTAATTCCGTAACATCATAGGTCACTTGTCTAGTTATATTATTGATTGTTAGCAATCGATGTCAAATCAATTTTACGACTCTCGTCTTGGAACTAGTACATATAAAGTTTTTCAAATATTACACAAATTCTGCTTTCCACTTCCGGTTTGTAACTCTCGGTTAAATTTCTTTTATCAAACTTTTTTCGTATTATCTCTACTCTACTCTACAGTAGCCAAAAATTCTTTCGGAGGATGGTTAATAAAACTGAAATTACTTAGAGAATTTATTTTAAAAAAAGCGTGTTTAATAAATAATTTATTAAAATTACAACATTTTATTTGTTTTACTGTCGAATACTTGGTGAATGCGTTTTTTAAAAAACTATGTGAAGTTAAAAAGGCAATTTGCAAAAATAAAATACACGTTATTACAACAAATAGAATTAACATAAAATCCTTTTACCCCTTAACCACCTGACGGATTTAAGGATTAAGGTTTATATGTATACCTTCAATTTCCAGTCTCCGCTTATCGTATTGCTACGTTTTTCAACCAATTAACCAACCGATAAACGCAATCCCAAATCTTCCTGGATTCGATCACTGTTTAGTAAGCAAAAACACCAGGTTTTAATGAGTATTCAATGCCGCGTTCTTCAACAACAGGAAAACAATACAGCAAACAATGTTCAACGGTTGATTGTAGAAATTGCCGTCCGTCCAAAATAGTATACAAAATACTTCTATTAAATAATACTTAAAACTTTGTTCACATTTAAATTAAATTTAAAATCACTTCTATTAACACTATCGCAGTAATTTAAATTATAACTTTACATAATCGCACGCAGTCTAATATAAAACCAATCTCATTCTACAAAAAGGAATTCCTTAAATATAATTCTGCTTAATTTCTCGATTATTCTTGGAAAATCTACTCCTTACAAAGAAATATGTTGAACAGAAATCTACGTAATTATTTTCGATATATTTTATTTCATGTTTGGCCTTTGTTCTTAGACACGAATTTGAGCTTGATTTTATTTTTGAAATATTGTATATCAAAAATTGAAGTTGAACACAATTGTTTTGTATTACATTGCGTTTATGTAGAAACGTAACAATATGTTGTCTTTTGGTACCAAAATTTGGTCGAAATTCCAAAATTACAAAAACTAGTTGCAAAACTATTAACAAAACCTATTTTTAGAAACATAAGTTTTTGAAATCGTTTTCGAAAACAACGAGAAATGCCAAAAAATGATGGGGGTAAGATTTTTATGAAGGGGTAGCGGGTAGCGAAATTCGACGTCCACGCCGTGCTGCCTGGGTAAAATGCATGGTTTCCACAATGGCTATGGCGAAAAAATTATCCAAATTAAAATGAGAAAGAAATAAAAAAATAACTAAAGAGAGAATGAAAAAGCAACAACTTGTAATTCCGATTTTGAGGGTTCCATACTTTGAAAAAGTAAAAACCGTACCCTATTGGTGAGACTTCGGTGTCCGTCCGAATTTCTACATAATCAATTTACTCACAAACTATAAGTGCTATCAACTTGAAATTTTCTATAGTTATTAAATGTGTGGTCCCACACTTGATGATAACAAAAAAATTTGAAATATTTGTTTTTATCTATATTTTATGGACATAGATAAGGAGATAGTAAAACAAAAGTTTTTTTGAGGAATCGAGTTTGGTATAGAAAAATCAAAAAAAATGAAAGTATTTCAAGAAAAATTTTCATTGAATTTTCGACTGCTTAGTTTTTGAGTTATTACGAAAAACGAGTGGTTTTTTTGTCTCCCAATATTACTAAAGAAAATATTTCAAAAAATTTATGGGTGTAGGGATTTTGCTAAATCGAAACTAAAATTTTTTTTTGTTTGGTATAATTTCAAATGTTCATTAGAGGGGGCTTAAAGTAGAAATTTTGAAAAAATATTATTTTTGATCATGGCATGTGGAGTGTCATATGAAAGGTGAAAGGTTTTTTTTGTAGTGCAAAAGAGTTTTTTTGTAATTTTCGAAAGCACAGTTTTCGATTTATTTTCAAAAATGTAAAAATTATTTTTGCCCCTCCCCTTAACTTCGAACATTACAAAAGAAAAAATTTAAAAAAATTCATAAGTGTAGGGATTTTGCTAAATCGATACCAAAATTGTTTTTACTATTTATAATTTCAAATAAACGTGAAACTCTACTAACAAAAACTGTTTTTTCTCAAATATTATATACACGGCACCCTCAGCGAGCGAATTATATGCGCACTTGCCTGACTTTTTTTTCTTTTCTGTTGCTGTTTCATTCTCTCCTTAGTTATTTTTTCTTTCTCATTTTAATTTGGAGTGGTGAGCGAAATGTCACGCGCATTCATACCTTACGTTAAAAAAAGAACAAAAATAATAATTGAAGATCACTAACCCCATGGTTATATCCGACAGACCTCAATGTCCTAACGCTCAGCACTCCATGCGAATACGTCTTTTACAGTATGTAAATGTTGTAGTCGCAGAAAAATAGTATTTTATGCACATTGCGGGAGAGCATGTTATCCCTCTCAGTGATTTGTAGCCCTTTGGCTTCGTCCTGTTTTAAAAATATAAAGCTTAAGAATTTAAGTATATATCAATAATAATATGTTTTTATTCCATAAACAATTACTAAATTTAAAACAAAAATAACAACATTTAATAATTTTTTTTATTTTAAAGGAGGAAACGAATTTCAAGCGCCAACATATTAATAAGCAAGTAATGTTAAATAATAATTTAATTCATTGATCAATAGTAAATTATATTTTGTTGGTTTTCTTGAAATGTCATTTTGTCGAACAGTATTAAAAAATGTGAATTCATTAATTTTTATAAACAGAAAAGAATGTAACTTAACATTTGACTATAACTGTTATGTGACTATAACAAAAAATCAGAAAATTTGAAATAAATCAAAACCGTTTTAAGAAAACAAACAAAGATAATCTAAAATATTAATATAATGTATTACAAAAAGAATCTCAGTTAATTATAATTTTAATTAATCTTAGTTTTACGATAATGAAATGTAAATATTAAACTTCTACAATTTTTTTTATTAGGTGATATTTTTTGTTTATTTAATTTAAAGTTATCCTGAGTCGGTCAAGGTATAGACAGTAATGAAAATTGAATTATTATCCTGGTCGTAAATTTTGATTGTGTATAAATGTATGAAATGAAAAATATTTCCAAACGATTATAATTTTTAGTTATTGTTACTAATTGTAATTTCTAATGCGTTTCCTTGAAGTTTATAAGTTAAAAATAGTATTTTTAAGATAAAGTTTGATTTTTGAAATATCTAGACTCGATTTTGAATTTAATTGAAAGTTTAAATTTGCATTATTATTTGCACATATTTAAATTGAATTGACTACAGAGTACAGTTAAAACATCACAGTCCTTTGACACCATTTTGAAAAATCTAAATTAGGACAAACCATTTGTTTAAAGAGTAGTTTCGGTTTCATTCTTTTTGTACTAATTATATCCTCTGGATATTGTTTTAACTTCGTCAATAAATTGTGAATGTGGATTTATACCGATCCGGGAAAAAATTTAAGATAAACTAGATTTAATTGTTTTTTTCGTACAAAAAACACTATCTTAGACGATTAATTTCACGTTTTGTATATTAATTATTTATTTAATTGAATAATATAACAAACATATAAATATTATATATATATAAATAAACAAAAACACAATAAGTTTTTTTTAGTATTGATTGTATTATAATTTAATTAAGAAATTAAACTCCCATCCTGCTTGTTATATAAATAGTTGTCGTAATTATTATAATATTCGAAATTAGATTAATTAAATTATTTAATAGTTTATAAATATTGATACCAAAGGTAAATAAGCTATAATACCAAAAAAAATTAAGATAGGTTGTTCAGGTAATGCTCTCGATTAGGAATACATTAAATCGGTTGACGTAAATAAACGAACAAATTAAAATAATTAATGTGGGTTTTGCAGTTACTATTACGCATTTCAATAATTTCTTCAAATAGTTACGAATACTACCTGAGATCAAAAGTTGTTCTAACACTTTCCTTTCTTGATTATTTATTTGAATTTCCACAAAAACGACCATCATGTTACTTGTAATTTTATTTCTCCACGTTAATTATTAAGGAAATTTTAAATTAAATTAAGTGAAAATAATGGGAAAATAATTATTTGTATTATTAATGAAATTTTAAAAGAAGGTAAATTATCTTTGTTACAAAAAAATTTGAATTAATATTCAACGTGATGACGAATATTTACATTGATGTGTCAATGTTTTTCTAATGTTCTAGTCGTTACTTAAACAGGCTACAGACCTTCAATCAATTTGCCAATCAATTGAAAACGAAAATAAACGAAATAAAATTTAGGGGATTTTTACACTAAACTTTATTTCGTTTATTTTCGTTTTCGATTTGATTGACAAATTGATTGAAGGTCTGTAGCCTGCTTTATCATCATATTATTTGTAGTTTTCTGCTTAAACTTTTTAAATTATTTATTAAAGTCAAAAAGAATCCGTTTCATTTTATACAAAATAAAACCGATTTCGATTGTTTTTCAAATGTTTGGTCAAATTAAATAAACTCGGAATCAGAATTCGTACACAACCTTTACCTTTTATATTATATACATTACATATATAAAAAACGACGCTACTATTATAATATGAATATTAATAATGAAATATAATATTAACCATAAATTTTATTTTTTAAAAGAAAAAAGAATTTGCATTTAAATCCCGTCTAAAATTACAAAAAAAAATTTAAATGTAAGACGATAAGAAAGTTTAAAAGATTTGTTATAAAAAATATTTTAAGTTAAAGATAAAAATGCAAAATATAACGATAAACGAATTTCCTATTTTTGTTTTGAAAATAGAATAATTTAATATTGTTATCAGTTTGTACTTTATAAAAAAGAAATAAATATATTTATTTTTCGATTAATTTAAAATAAACAAAACTAATTGATAAACAAAAAAAAAATGTTAAGAAAATCTTTAAATGAAATTAAGAATAAAATAAGAAAACAAAAAATAGATATTTATAAGTAAGTAAACTTAAATGTAGCTGATATTAGCAATAATAAAATAAATTTTTATTTTTAATATTAGTATTATTATAAATTGAATACTATTTTGTTATTGCGGTAAAGTTTGTGCAATTTATAATAGTCTAAGAACTGGCAGCAGTTTCTTGCAAATATTTGTTTTTAATGAAATTTAATTCACATAAATAATTAATGATGATGTAATACATTGTGCTGTTGGTACACCTATCAAAACTTAGGCGCGATTGCCTTTTATTAAATATATTGTAATCAATTTATTCTAATGAATTCTAAGTTCCAACTAAAGTTTTTTGTTGAATTATATATTATTTGAAAGAAAATGATGTGAAGAATTTACAAAAATGGTTGTCAGCTGCAACTTCTAGGTTGCCAGGTGTAAACCGACATATTATGTACGCTAATCTGTTTTCAAGAAAAAAGTATGCTAAAGATGTGTTCGATTTGACTGAAGGAACTGAAACAACTGAAAAATTGTATGCAATTGTAGTTGCTTTTTCAGTTATGTATATCAGTCAAATCCAACGCACCAAGATTAATTTTTGCTTTACGATAAAACATCGTGGCCTGTAAAAAATTGTTGCAAAAAATGGTTGTCATGATTTCAATTATTTATTCTCGCGCTTGATCGATCAATAAGGGCAGGAAAATATGTATTTCATAATAATGACGTTAAAATATTATTACGGTTTTAGTAAGGATTTCGTTTTTTATGTTTTTCACATAATATCACTGTAAACCATAAATCTAACCTGAAATTTTAAATATATAAAAAAATATATAAAGTTTTTTACATTTGTTTTGTTTTGGAGGGTTGTAATGCGCAGTCTTTAAGTAAACATAATTTTATTTGCATGTGTTACAAGCACAAAAAATATCCAATTTTGTTCTAAAATAACATAAACGAAAAATTTATATCTCGCATATGGGTAATTCTTTTACAAACCGAACACCTTTCTGATCGACACCTCTTCGATTTGGCTGAAACTTTTTTTGTGGATTCTATGTCGAAAAAAAGAGATACGTGTCCGAGGAATTTTTTTTTTTTTGCATAATTTTGATAATACAAGTAATCGAATATTTCAGAATGGCGAGTTTTTTGGCTTGGAGACTCATTTTCAAAAATTCATAGCTCATAATCTATAAGAGCTACAAAATTTTCACCAATCACACATTTGTAGCTGAAAGACAGAACGTTCTGTCATGAACTTTGGGAAAAAAATATTAACAAATTCATATTGTTATAAACAATTTAATTGTTTAAATCGATTTTTAACAAACGCCTCCAAAACGCATCAAGTTCTTAGTATTCCCATTGTATTCTCCGTGAAATTTTACGACAAAAACATGTTTTTAAAATATGGTATCTTTTCAATTATTATTCTTAAAATATTAATTTATGTAGCGCGTAACAACAAAAAAATGTTTTTTTGCTAATAAATCAAAATCTGTAACTTGTAGCAAAAAAAGTTAAACGTAAAATTTGTAGATAATTAAAAGATCTACAACTTTTGCCTATACAAGTTTTTGACATAACGTCAAATTTTTAAATTAAATTGCAAAAAATGTTACAAATCATCTTTGTAACAATTATTTATTGAAAGTTTGCATAAAAAAAATTTATGGGTAATTCGTTTTCAAACCGAATTGCCTGACATGTTAGAAAACAAATCTTGATCGAAATAAAAATTAATATTAAGCATTGGGAAAAAAAGTCCATCCAGTGCGCCACGTAATTTCAACCTGTATCTGAAGAAATTGCTAAATTTATCTCGCGGAGTTGATTTTCGTTCACTTTTCTCAATTCAGAAGCACGTTGTATGATGTATCAATTTGAAGGGATTAAAACATCGGTCAGATCGAATATTAGTACCTTGCAATGTTCGTGCCTCTTTCCGTGGCATTTTTACACTGGCACAAGAAACGAAGCGGAGAGTAATAAATAAAGAATTATATTACTTTAAATTTTAACTTTAGCCAATATTTAAAAAAAAAAAAGTTCTTTTGATCGTCACGCATTAATATTTTAAGAATAATAATTGAAAAGATACCATATTTTAAAAACATGTTTTTGACGTAAAATTTAACGGATAATTTTTTTTTGCTGTCAGATATTTTATTTTTGATTCATACAAACTATGGTATTCAAACAGTAGGCTTTGTTTTTGCTGTCGGCAATTCTTCTTGTCGTCGATAATTTTGCTTTGTCGTTATGAAAATTCTTTGTTGTCATATTTTTTTCTAACAAAATGAAATATAATTTTATCTTAGTAGGCGCATAAATGCTATAAATTTGTAATTTATGTTTGACAAATAAACATAAACAAGCAATCATTTATGAATGAAAACGGACATTTTTATTATTTGCAATTTTACATAATTTTTTATAAGCTGAATAATTTGTAGAAAAAACTTTATTTAGAAACTAATAATTATTATCTTTTAAATAAAATTATAATTTAAAAAAAATTATCTCATTAAATACCACTCTTCATTGAAATTTTTGTCTAAAATTTTTCAATTTTACTCATTAAATTATTTTTAAGCAACACTGCTCAATCAAACCACTACTTAAACCACTCGTCCTTCGGACTCGTGGTTTATTGTGCGCTTTGATTCGCAGTGTTGCTAAATAATTTAATTCGTAAAATCAAAAAATTTTCGAAAAAATTTCAATGACTCGTGGTATTACAACCGATAATTTTTTTTTGATGTCAGAAATTTTATTTTTCATTCATACAAACTATGATATTTAAACAGTAGGCTTTGTTTTAACTGTCGGCAATTCTTCTTGTCGTCGATAATTTTGCTTTGTCGTTATGAGAATTCTTTGTTGTCATTTTTTGTTCTAACAAAATGAAATATAATTTCATCTTAGTAGGCGCATAAATTTGTAATTTATTTTTGACAAATAAACAAACATGCAAATATTTATGAATGAAAACGGACATTTTTATTATTTGCATTTTTACATAATTTTGTATTATTAAATAATTTGTAGAAAAATTTTATTTAGAAACTAATAATTATCTTTTAAACAAAATTATAATTAAAAAAAATTATCTCATTAAATACCACTCTTCATTGAAATTTTTGTCTAAAATTTTTCAATTTTACTCATTAAATTATTTTTAAGCAACACTGCTCAATCAAACCACTACTTAAACCACTCGTCCTTCGGACTCGTGGTTTATTGTGCGCTTTGATTCGCAGTGTTGCTAAATAATTTAATTCGTAAAATCAAAAAATTTTCGAAAAAATTTCAATGACTCGTGGTATTACAACCGAGAATACAATGGGAATACTAAGAACTTGATTCGTTTTGGAGACTAACCTGGCTGTTGAAATTACGTGGTGCACTGGATGGATTTTTTTCCCAACGCTTGATAATAATTTTTTTTTTCAATCAAGATTTGTTTTCTAACATGTCAGGCAATTCGGTTTGAAAACGAATTACTCATAAATTTTTTTTATGCAGACTTTCAATAAATAATTGTTACAAAGATGATTTGTAACATTATTTGCAATTTCCTTTAAAAATTTGAGGTTATGTCAAAAAACTTGTATAGGCAAAAGTTGTAGATCTTTCACTTATCTACAACTTTTACTTTTAACTTTTTTTGATACAGGTTATAGATTTTGATTTATTAGCAAAAAACCATTTTTTTGGTCGTTACGTGCTACATAAATTAATATTTTAAGAATAATAATTGAAAAGGTGCCATATTTTAAAAACATGTTTTTGTCGTAAAATTTAACGGAGAATACAATGGGAATACTAAGAACTTGATTCGTTTTGGGAGCGTTTGTTAAAAATCGATTTAAACAATTAAATTGTTTATAACAATATGAATTTGTTAATATTTTTTATAAAAATATTTTTTTCTCAAGTTCAGTCTTTCAGCTACAAAAGTGTAATTGGTGAAAATTTTGTAGCTCTTATAGGTTCTGAGCTATGAATTTTTGAAAATGAGTCTCCAAGCCAAAAAACTCGCCATTCTGAAATATTCTATCACTTGTATTATCAAAAATATGAAAAAAAAATTGTTTGGACACGTATCTCTTTTATCGACACAGAATCGGCAAAAAAAGTTTCAGCCAAATCGAAGAGGTGTCGATTAATTTTCATCAAAATCCGTTCGGTTTGTAAAAGAATTACCCATATATGTCTAAAAATATTTCTAATTCTTCGAAAATGTATTTTGTGCACCCTAAAATATTTTGTGCACGCAAAAAAAATATTTCACACATCAAAACAAGCGCACAAAATATATTTTGAGTTGAGTTATAAATTTGTTAAATAAAGTATATAATCAACAATTAAATAAATATTTAATAAATTTTGTTCATTTGTTACAAAAACTAGTGTGTATTACTAACGCGAACTGTGTTTCCACACGCGAGTGATAGCAGCACTCGCTACGCTCGTGCTGCAAACTACACACTTGTTTGAAAAACGCATTCGCACTAGTAATACAATCTACTATTACCGAATCAACTAGAGTATAATATGAAAGGGTTTTACTTCAGATTCCTTAAGAAATTATTTTAGGGTTTTACTCCGCACAGTTTTTTGTATAGTTTTGTATAATATCGCCATTTTCATGTTTAAACAACTGCAAAATGGGAAATAGAATAATAGAAAAATTAATAAGTTTTTAATGAAAAATATACCGATGTCTCAAATATTCATAATTATGTTTATAGATGGGCGAGAGTAAGAAGGGAAACGCCATTTTCTTTCAAATAATATATAATACACAAACAAAAATATAGTTGAAATACATTAACATAAGTTAATTACAATGTATTACATCGTCATTAATTGTTCATTTGAACTCAGTTTCGTTAAAAGTCACATAGGATCTTGTACTATAAAGAGTAGTTTCAATTCTGAAAATTTACTTCCAGTCAAAATAATGAAATTTACAAATTATTTTTATTATACAAACTATTCTAATTAATAGAATGACAAAACTTCAAAATTTAACCCGTTTCCAGTGAGATTGTAGGCCAAAGATTTTATTTACTTAATTTTTATGTCTTGAATGGATTAAATAAAAGACACCTTGTAAAAATAATACTGTAATGTAACGATATACCACCAAGCTTTAGTTTCAATATTAATAAATGATTTTAAAATAAGCTAAACTCCCAGTTTCTATTAAAAAGGGAATGTTTGCCATACTATGCCCAACTTAAGTCAAATTGAATATGTTGTTTCTTTTGTTAGTTTGATATTTTTCCACTATGCACATTTTCCGTTAGTTTTTCATTAATTAAACTATGTTAATTTTTTAATACAAAAGCAATAATTAAGTTAAACTATGATTTGTGTTATAGAGTTTATGTTACTGATTAAACCACTATTTATTATTTATATAACTTAAATTAAATTATAGAAATATTACTAAAATATAATGAAAATGTGTGTGTTCCTTAGAAAACATTAGAAATTTATTCAAAAAGAAAATAAAGAAAAATTAATTATTATTATGATATTTGTTGATATAAAATTAATAAAATTTAAAAAAAATAATGTTATTCTTCTAAAAAAATAAAATTAATATTTATTTAATTACTAACATCGACCAAATAAAATATTATATAATTTGGTATTTTTGTTTAATTTTAGAAAAAAAAGTAAGCTGCAGAATATTAGACAAAATCAAATAGCAAGATTATTTTGTCTACAGCTGTAAGATTAGTATCTTTCTTACAAGCTAAACTAAACTTGTATATATAAACTGACCTGTCAACTGTAAAACGAACCACGAATTAACTATAACGTCCCATGGAATTATGATATTGTCACGTTTTTCTAACCTTCATTCGAATTTACCTTACTCTCAATTCGATAAACGCAATTTCCAATCTCCTTCTGGGTTCGATCCCTGATTAGTAAGCAACCACACCCGGTTTTATTAAGTATTGAACACAGCTATTGTTGCACAGCAACAGGAAAACAATACAGAAAGCAATATTCCTATCTAGAATATTCTTTCAACAACTTCAGGAACTACATCGGTTGGTTGTAGAAATTTCCAGTATGAACACAACCGTCCAAAATAATACAGAAAATATTTCTCTTAAATAACACTTAAATTTTTATTCACAATTTAATTAAATTTAACTTAATTTAACATTCCACTTAAACTATAGCAGTCTAATAGCGTTTTCGATTCTACAAAAAAATGTGTCTTTTTTTAGGTCACATTTTTTCTGTTCGATTCTCGAAAAAATGTTGACCGGAAAAATTTTGCGTTTTCTTTTCTCGATTTGGATGCAAGTTTCAAACTTTTTGAGGGCAATTATTTAGCATTTTTTGACTTTTTCTCAAGACACGGTGCAAGAATGTTGCCTTGTTTTGTTTAATTATAAATATATAATAAAAAATAAAAGAAAAAATATTTTTAATGATGTATTTTTCTTAAATAAAAATAATTAAGTAGTGTAAAAATAATAATATACATTAAAAAATTGAAGTCCTTTATTTTGTTACACAATTTTGATCTAATAAATGTGACTTTTTTCTGTTCGATTCTCAAGTTTTTTAAGTAACTGAAAAAATAAATGCAAAACTTCCAAACAAAAATGCAAAACTGAAAGAGGTTTGCCCGCTCTGAGGTCAAAACTTAAATCGAGAAACGAAAACGCTATAAATTATAAATTTACATCAACACACGTTTTTTGTTTTAATCTAACTCATTATTAGGGCAACCGAAAAAAAGTCAAATAAAAAACATTTTTTGAGTTGTATATCCATATAAAAAATTTGTTTGAACTTATCGAAAAAGGTCTATTTCCTCGAAATATACATGAAACATACAACTCGTACAAAAATGTTTTTTATTTTGCATATTTTTGGTTGCCCTATTCATTGTACAAAAAGGAATTGCTTATATATAATTCTGCTTAATTTCTCAAATATTCTAGGAAAGTATACTCTTTACAAAGAAAGATCCATAACAGAAAAATACGTAAATATTTTCAATATATTTTATTTCATGATTAATAAAACCCTTGTTCTTAGAAACGAATTTGACCTTGATTTTATTTTTGAAATATGTATGTATTGTGTATTGAGGTTGAATACAAATATGTTTTGTATTACATTGCGTTTATGTAGGTAGAATCGTAAGAATAATGATTAACAAAACAGCGTAAAATTCATAAAAATAAAAGTGTCGTGGGACTGTAGCAGTGTTCAAAGTGATGAGTGAGGGAATGTGGCAGTTATGTCAAAATTTCAATACAACATATCCTTTTCAGAGTACATTGGTTATCGATACAACACTCGGTTGAATTATGAAACGGACCTCTAGTTTAAAGCAAGAGTGTGTGTCGAGCTCCACCTTGTTTTCGCATTCAAAATGCGGTAAGGTAGCACTATCTAGGCAATTACATCTAGGCGCATATATCTAGGCAATTATATTATCACTACAAAGATATCACATTTCGTTTCTCTATCTAAAAGTTACAACCAAATCCTCCTATTTGTTAAAGATTGAACCTGTTTTATTGTAAACTATAACTTGACTTATAGTTTGACATAGATTTAACTAAATATTTTTTCTGAACAACTGCAGCTAAATTCTGTAACACGTGATGCGGTGAAATTCTATTTTTTAAGAACTGAAACGAAGAAATGTTTTTATAGCTGCTGATTGCTGTCATTATACCGGGTGATTTTTTTAACCTGAAACTTTCAAATATCTCGAAAAATACGCACTCTACGGAAAAAAGGTCGATATTCAAAATTTAATCATACCGCGGGGGTAACACATTAGTGCCAAAAAATAGTCCCTCACCCCCCTCTTTGTAGGTGGGCGGGGGTAACTTTGAATCTATAATAGGAACCCCATTATTGCAGATACGGATTCTACGGCTAAAAGTACGTACGATTTGACTGAAAAAATTTGTTCCATTCATGATAGACGGCGCTGTAATCGACGAAATTCAATTTTTTTGATTTCTTTTACTAAGAACATATGCCTACGATTTTGTAATACATTTGAAATAAAAAATATCACGTTTTCATTGTAAAAAGTTTATTAATGTAAATGGCTGGTGCATAAAGAAATTTTAGCTTAAAATAAGTGTTCAAAATGATGGCCTTCGACTTCAATGCACTTACTAATCCGCTCTTCAAATGACTGTACCAACTGAGAAGTGTGTCTGCTTGAATTTCGGCACAAGCATTTTTGATTCGCCCAATCATATTCTCACGCGTTGTTGGTTCTTGTTTGTAAACTTTCTCTTTGAGATAGCCCCACAAGAAGAAATCTGGCGAAGTAAGATCTGGTGTTCTGGCAGGCCAATTTACATCATGAATCGAACAAAATTTTTTAGTCAAATCGTACGTACTTTTAGCCGTAGAATCCGTATCTGCAATAAAAAAATGGGATTCCTATTTTAGATTCAAAGTTACCCCCGCCCACCTACAAAGAGGGGGGGTGGGGGATTATTTTTTTGCACTAATGTGTTTCCCTCGCAGAATGATTAAATTTTGAATATCGACATTTTTTCCGTAGAGTGCTTATTTTTCGAGATATTTGAAAGTTTCAGGTTAAAAAAATCACCCGGTATAATGCGCTGTTTTGCGTTTCCGTTTTTATTTAAAACTCGAGAAAAACTGTTAAGAAAGAAGTTCGATGTTTAGGTTTCCACAAACATCAAATTGTCAAACAAATGGGTGGAGTTTAAATTTCAGATCAGAAGCGTATGAAATATTGGTACTTATTAATTTCATAAATTTGGCATTAATAAATTATGCATAAAAAGGCCGTGACAAAGTTTTTACCTTATGCTTGTATGTTAAAAGTATAGCAATTCTAATAAACGAAACATCTGTGATATAAGCTAAAGATTTTAATTTATGAAATTAAAATGATTTCAAACTGAAATAGTTCCAAACAACGGTCAACACGAATTATTACAATGGTTCAAATTTCTCTCTGTTATGGCGAAAAAAAATTGGAAAATTCTTATATCACATTCAACGTTATTTCACGTTTAAGAAAACTACTTTTTTGTAACACATGTACAAAAAATATCCAATTTTGTTCTAAAATAAAATAAACGAAAAATATATATGTCGCATATGTGCCTAAAAAATATTTTTTATTCTTCGAAAAAGTATTTTGTGCACGCGAAAAACATATGTCACACATCAAAACAAGCATACAAAATATTTTTTCTACCGATTGAATTTTAATTGGTAGATCGAAGTCGTCCTATACCGACCGAAGTCGGTCCGATTTAATCCTATTGAAATTATATTGGATTTAAAAGGATTCAATATAATTTCCCGCAGGAGGGATCGATTTTGATCGATTATGATCAATGTTTATCTACGGGTCTGACTACCCTGCGTACTCCAGTCCCTGCCATTGACATATGAGTTAGCGTGAGATATCACATACCATCCACTGGCAATGGCAGGAGATGTCATTAGCCAAGATGATATCTTAGGGTGCTGGCGGACGAACTTTAATTAGTCAACGGCAGCACTTCCAGTCTTAGCTGGGCAGCGTTCCGTAGCGATACCGCTCATTAGCTCTTCCGAGGAATCTGACAAACACGTAGCTATGTGTGGGCTTTTTGCCTCGATTGAGGTGGTGGGCGGTGCGTCTGGGGTGCGCTGCATCAGCTGGATTATTGGCATTTAGTTTTGTTTTGTTTTCTGCAAATTTCTCAAAATTTGTTTTTCACTTATTATTTTGTTATTATTTCTTCATCTTATCATGAAATATTGGCATATGTCATATTTTGTTGTATGATAGGATTTTTTACTTAGTTATCCATTTTAAAATAAAACATAAAAAAATAAAATAAAACCCTTTTGATATATATATGGCAGTACAACCGAAAAAAAATAAGTCTGCAAGTGGTAAAGCAAATTTGCGCAATCCACCCGCCCATAAAGCGGCACGTCCACGGAATTTGCAGGGACAAAACATATATGATTCAATAAAAAATTTTAAAATACATGTTCAAAACATCTGCGGATTAAACGCTAACCATGACCACGTACAACATCATCATCATCAGAAACACAAGTTTCTGAAAATTTTCTCTTTATAGAATCGCTTAATTCCAAATATAGGCTCGAATCAGCTTTCAAACTCCATCAGGGCGTATGCGCATTCATTCATGAGAGTGTTGCGTACACGCGCTTTCCAAATTTTGAACTACACGGTGACGGCTTCAATACAATGGTTTTAAAGATTTGTCTTCCAGAAATGACTTTTTTTACAATAGCTTTATACCGGTCCCCCAACAAACGTAACCCAAACTTTTTTAATATACTGACAAAAATTGTGGACGAGATTAGAGCAAAGTCCCCTAATTGTGAAGTTATCGTTACCGGTGACTTCAACGTCCACAACAAATCATGGTTGGAATTCTCCAAATCGACCGACGATGTTGACAATAGTGGAAAACTGGCAGAAATTTTTGCCGCGTCTCAGGGCCTATTCCAAATTGTTAAAGGCCCGACTTTCACTCCCCGTAATGGCGGTGATAATAGTTTTCTTTTAGATCTCTATCTTACCACAATGCCAGATATTACAAGTGTCGATGTCACGAAAGGTAGTATTGGAAATTCTGATCATTATTTAATCTCATCAGTTATCAAAACTGATTTACATAAAACTACAGCTCCCAAACCCCGTAAAATATTTCACTACTCAAAAATGGATAAGAGTGGTCTTCAAAATTTTTTTTCATGGTTTCCCTTTCGACCGTCATTGTTTTTACACTGACAATGTAAATGTTTCTGCTCAAAACTTTACAGAAACCATCCAATTTGCTATCAATAAATTTGTCCCTTTCTCCATAGTAAAACCCAAACAAAAATACTTGTATTCGAAAGCTGCCAAAACGGCACTTAGAAACAAACGTAGATCATTTAATATTTGGATTCATAACAAAACTCCCACTAATCGATCCCAATATCTAAAGGCCAACAAAATATCTAACCAGATTATCTCAAACGAAAAGTCTGAAATTGACAGAGCGAAAGCCTCAAAACTTACGTCTATGTCTGTTTCTGACAAGAGTTTCTACAGTGCCATTAATTCTTTAAATTCTGGTACAAAATTTTCTATTCCCCCTATTATTGATGGTGATTTAATCGTCAATGATCCCGCAAGAAAAGCTAACTTGTTCGCTGAACGCTTTGCTCTGAACTCCACTGTTTTGGAAGCTCCTAAAGAAATACCCCAAATCCAGTCTTCAGGAGTTAATATGAATGAACTTCACTTCAAACCCAAAATAGTCGCTAAACTTTTAAAGGGGTTAAACATCAACAAAGCATCAGGAATGGACAATATTCCACCCATTATTTTAAAAACCTTTTCCAAAGAACTTGCACCAACTATAACTAAAATATTCTACCAATCCTACAAATCTGGTATATTTCCCTCGTGCTGGAAGTTGGCAAATGTCCAGCCCGTCCCCAAAAAGGGACCAAAATCCGATATCTCAAATTATAGGCCAATAGCTTTACTATCGGTCCTATCCGAAGTCTACGAGCATTATATTAATACACATATTTCAAAATTTCTGGAAGAAAATCATTTAATATCCGACAGCCAATACGGTTTTCGAAACAAAAGATCAACTACCGATCTATTAAACTATGTAGCGCATTGTTGGAACAGCATACTTGATAAAGGTGGTGAAACATACGTTATCGCTTTAGACATCTCCAAGGCATTCGATCGACTCTGGCATGCCAACTTAATCAACAAGCTCGTTGCGTACGGTTTTCATCCCAATGTTGTGAAGCTGATTCAAAATTTTCTATCTAACCGATACATTTCGGTAACCTTAGACGGATTTTCTTCTGAGTCTAAACTAATTAACGCTGGTGTACCCCAAGGCTCAGTATTGTCCCCAACCCTATTTTTGATTTATATCAACGAATTGTTGAAAATCACCAGCAACCCTGATCTCGATTTATTTTGTGGACTGTATGATAACTTGTTATTTATGAAAAAACACTTTTAGAATTTAATAAATTTTATTTTAATATTTGTAGTTTCACAAATTTTCAGTGCGACTATGCACTATGACTTTGATCACACGAATGATAAAATTATTATTAGTTCGTACTTCGTATCGAAGTATATAAAAAATACATATAAAGAACAAGATAAAAATTCTTATTAGGTCGTACCGAACATGCCGGCCGCCTTGAAATACTTGTTTCAAAATTAAATTGTTTTGTTTTTCTTAATTCAAATTATTTTACGACACTTAGGTCAAAGTTAAGATTTAAAAATAAATAGTTTTAATTCAAACTAAGATATGTACATATTTTTAAAACATAAAATATTATTATTTTTTTGTTTTTAGATATATTACGCAACAAAAAAAACTTAAATTTCATTATTATTTACTACACAACTTAATACTAAAATACATATGCATACTACTTCATAAGTAAAAACTAATGTATTAAATTTAAATTTTATGTTAACCAATATTTTGTCTTTTCTTAATTTTAAGCTACATTTATCGTCACATAACCATTTGTATCCAAATTATGTACATGGTACGAGCATATGTTATATACCAGATTCAAACAGAAAATTCTTTATTTTTTTTTTTTTATTATTAAACTAGCAGGACCCGGCGTACGTTGCTACGCCTATAAAAAAGTTTGTGTGCGTAGATTTTGTTTAATTAGTAAGAATAATTTCAAAGAGTCGTAATGAGAATAGAAGAAGGCTATTTTAATTTTTTCATTTGGGAAATATGAATAACAGCGATCATTGGCACTCTAGCTGATCAATCCAGATAGTTTGAAAATTGAAAGGAAGGTCAACATTTGAAAGTGATTGGTAAAGAGTTTCGGAGAGTTTAAATTAAACACTTGCAATTTTTCGCATTAATCGGCTTAATATGTGTCGCGAAAAATTAGGTGAACGTCAAAACATTCGTTTATTGGGTGTTACAGTTATCAATGAATTACTCTGGAACCGTCATACCTGCGATACAAAATAGGCACACCGCATTAAAATTTACTGTTTTATCGTACCATTTCATGTTGACTAATTTCATTTATCAATCTATCCAGATTATTTGCTGATCTTAAATAAAGTCAATTTAGATTTTCAAATATATTTTACCAACTATTTCCAATGCTCTACATGCGCTCTGCTCTGTGTGCTTTTATTAGTAATGGAGCATGTCACTGAAAGAAAACTTTGAAGAGCAGACTAAATATGCATAGCGCAGATGTTTGATATGTAACACGATTTTGATCGAAAAACCGGTCTAAGAATGACAGCATTTTTAGTGAAGGTTTTCGTTTTTTGGGTTTTGTCGATTTATGGCCATCGCCTTATTTCGACATTTCTGCCAGAGTTTTAAAAAAAAAATTTGGACAAACATAGTAATAAGACTAATTTGGAGTATAATATAAAAATAATAATAAGAATAATATCATTTATAAATCCAGACTTATATATTAATCTAAAACCAGTCAAATCACTTCATTTGTTGACATATTTGCATATATTTTACCGATTTCTTCAAATAACCTACATTGTTTGTTTATTTTTGAAATTAATGGGAACGCATATTTTGCTTAATAAGTAAAACACTTTCAACCTGTAGCTTTGATATTATTGTTCATAATCCTTTTCTTCAATACAAAGGTTCCATTGCAAAAACTTGCTGCATCAATGTTCCTAAAAAGAGGAAAAGTATTTTTCAATTTTCCAATTTTCTATATTTTGAACATGTATCACATATATTTAAACCAAATAAAATATGTATTACACATTCATAAACACCAAACCAAGAACGTGTTTGTTGTAAATTAGAAATATTTGTTGCAACGTAATGTGTTGGATACATACAATTGTATCATGTATGTATATAATAAATATATAAATGTATATAATTTTCATCTAAATGAATTTGTTTGTCACATTATACTTTAATTTTCCATTTGAATGGTAATTCTGTTTTGCGGAAAAAAAAATCGATCAAAGATATCTTAGTAAAAGTTGAATAAAATTCAAGTATAAAATATAATATACATTTAGGCATACATTTAACCATTAGGAAAATTAAAATTATTAATTATAAAAAATCTAAATTAAATTTCAAAATTTCGGCTCCGAGGTGCATTAGTTCCTGTTAATGGCCTTCTCCTGACAAAATTTCAGACTCCTGTGTGCTACAGATTTCGCTGGAGATCGCACGCAGACAGACAAACACTTTATTTTATTATTATAGATTATTATAGATTACCTTTACTAATCGGATACCGAGTTAAGAGGAATTAGACAAATTCGAGCAATTGCTCTTTTAAATACCCCAGTTGGAGTTTTTACCGAAACAACTCTAACTACACCATCTTTCCCAGGATGAGTCTCAACAATACGACCCATAATCCATTTAATTGGAGGGATATTGTCTTCTTTGAGAAGTACCAAACTACCTATTTTAACATTTTCCAATTGTTTAAACCATTTATTTTTACTTTGCAATTCCGATAAATATTCGGTAGACCAACGTCGCCAAAATTGTTGAAGATGTAATTGAATGCGTTGATATCTACTCAGACGATTTTCATTCAAATGTAGCAACGATGGTTCCGGTAATAGATTAATGGGTCCGCCGATGAGAAAATGTGCAGGAGTCAAGGACGTAAAGTCCGAAGGATCATCGGACAGAGGTGTAAGGGGCCTTGAATTCAAACATGACTCAACCTGAACAACAAGAGTTTCTAATTCTTCGATGGTACATATGTAGTTCCCTAAGACGCGTTTAATATGGTGCTTGGCACTTTTTATGGCCGCCTCCCACAAACCACCAAAATGAGGGGACCTGGGTGGTATGGTATGCCAAGATATGTTGTGATCGGAGCAAAATCTTAAAATTTGATTTTTGTGAACCTCTGACACAAATAATCGTTGAAGGTCACGGAGTTCATTCTGGGCTCCAATAAAATTGGTTGCGTTATCGCTATAAATGTTTGTGCAACAACCTCTTCGGCCAATGAACCGCCTGAGCGATGCTATAAAAGCATTGGTAGTCAAATCTGTTACGACCTCTAAATGTGTAGCCTTAGTTGCAAAACAAACATACAGCGCAATATATGATTTTGTTGTTACGTTGGACCTGATTTTTGACCTGGTTGTAAAGGGACCACAAAAATCTATTCCGACGTTAGAAAATGGTCGGGATGGTTGAACGCGTTGACTTGGTAGTTGGCCCATAATTTGTTGAATAGAAGTTGGCTTCGTTCGGTAGCAACGAATGCATTCAAAAACTATTCGCTTACATAAATTGCGACTATTAATAAACCAAAACTTCTGGCGAACATAACTTAATAAAGCATTTGGACCTGCGTGTAAGTTTCGAAAATGTTCCCTTTTTACAAACAATTCGCTGAAAAGTAAATTGGACGGCAATAAAATCGGATGTATATTATCATAGGTAAGAGTTGAGTTTTCGAGTCGTCCACCCACCCGTATGATACCATCACCGTCAATGAACGGACTTAGCCTTCTAAGTGAATGATTTTTGGTTAGCATACCATTAGAGTTTAGTTCTTTGAGTTCAAAGGAATAACATTCTCGTTGCATGTGTTTAACCAAACCCAGCATTGCATTGTTCATTTCTTCCGCAGAAGGTGGATAAGATGTCATTCGCTCGTGCTTTCTTTCAATAGGGATGCGACAATTCTTTGAAAATCTTAAACATAGGGCAGCGATTCTTAGCATACTATTAAATCAGTATAACTGTCAAAAACGTTAGTGTAAGGTGCAACTTCAACCAAAATTTTAATCGGAGCTAACTCACTGTCGTCAATGTTAGGTGAAAATTTTAACTTTCCTGTAGGCCAAGGTTGGTGAGTATCAATTAAAAATGCTGGCCCATTCCACCATAGTGGACAAGATTTTATTTCTCCAGGCAATAATCCTCGTGACACCAAATCTGCAGGGTTTTCTTGGCTAGGAATGTACGCCCACATGCTAGGGGAAGACAAATCCTGTATCTTGGATATTCTGTTTGCTACAAAAGTAGCATATTTAGACGGTGATGCGTAAATACGAAATAGAGTTATTTCCGAGTCTGACCATAGTATAACCCGATCGAACTTAAATTCTAAAGATTTTAGAATTTTATCGATCATTTCTGCTAAAAGCAATGCGGCACATAATTCCAAGCGAGGAATCGTATACTTTTTAGAGGGTGTAACTCTCGACTTGGCACAAAGTAAATTACAGCTGTTACCTTCATCTGATAAACTTCTTATGTATACACAGCAACCATAACCTTTTTCGGAGGCGTCTCCGAAGCCATGGAGTTCAAGTGAACGATTAGCGGGAACAACACATCGTGGAATCCGAATTGTTGATAGTAAATTGATTTGGTTTATAAAGGATTCCCATCTTTCTAATAACGGTTGAGGTAATTCAGAATCCCAATCCAACCCATTCGTTTTCCATGATTCCTGCATAATTAGTTTACCAGTGAAGATAACAGGCGCACAAAGACCCATAGGGTCAAACATTTGCGATAAGTTTGATAACACACACCGTTTTGTGATACAATTAGATGTCGAAATAATATTTATTGGTGATAGAAAAAATTCATCATCCCAGACATTCCATTTCATACCTAAAACACTGACAGTTTGTGATTTCTGAACTTCGGAACAGCATAAATCTAAAATATTTGATGCCCATTTTCTTAGTTCGAAACCACCTTTTGATAAAAGTTCGACTAGTTCCTGTTTAAGACACGAAGCTTTCTGAATACTATCTGCCCCTGAAACGAGATCATCTACGTAAAAATGTCCCATTAGAATTTTCGAAGCTTCAGGGTAATTGATACATTCGTCGAGCGCTAATTGTTTCAAAGTACGAATGGCCACGAACGGCGCACTCGCCGTACCATAAGTTACGGTATTTAACTTATAAGTTGATAGTGGTTCATTCGGATTACTTCGCCAAATTATTTGTTGAAGAGCTCGGTCTGACTCGGGAATCAGCACCTGACGGTACATCTTAGCGATGTCTGCCACGAGTGCCACAGAGAATGTGCGAAAGCGAATTAGCATTGTGAACACGTCGTCTTGAATCGTAGGACCCGTCATCAATGCATCATTCAACGAAATACCCGAAGACGTCTTGGCTGATGCATTGAATACGACACGAACTTTGGTAGTCGAACTTTGATCTTTAAAAACAGCGTGATGCGGTAGGAAGTACGAATGATCCGACATGTTGTGCTGACTAAGTTCCATATGCTTTAAATCCTCATACTCATTCATGAACTCATCATAATAAAGTTTGAGTTCTGGATTTTTTAATAATTTCTTTTCCAAACTCATAAATTGTTTAACTGCCGTTTTATAGGAATCTCCCAGCTCTGAAATATTTTGTTTTGTAGGAAGCGCAAAAGTATATCGCCCTGACGAATCTCTTCTAACATGTTGCGAGTAATGCGCCTTACATGCTTTCTCCTCAATTGAATAACTATTAGAGAAGCTAATTTCTTCAGCTCGAAAGAAACGTTCGACTTGTTTGTTTAATTGTGAGCAACAATGTAAGGAGACTGATAAATTTAAGCGAGGTTCTCGTATCCTTCCACAAATAAGGTAACCTAGAGACGAATTTATTAACGGGGGCAGATTGTCTGACAATACAAGTTTATCACCACAAATAATTTGATTAAATATATCAGCTCCCAATAGGAGATCAATCTCCTGTGGTAAATAAAACGTTGGATCAGCCAACTGAACTGCATTTGGAACAATACTGGCATCAAATTGAATTGGATGCATTGGGAGCATTGAAGTTATTTTTGGCAAAATAAGAAAATCACACGTTGTTACAAATTCCGAAACCCTTGACTGTATAGTGAAATTAGCGTAGTTATTAACATTTACTCCCTTTCCCTCAATGCCAGTTATGGGAACAAAGGTCGATATTTTCGCTGCTCTTAATTTTTGACACATGGACTCTGTAACAAAATTAGACATAGAGCCTTGATCAACAAGAGCCCTACAAGGAAGCCGTATACCCTTTGAGCTTTCTGCGTAAACGATGGCAGTTGATAATAATATTTGTACATTAGAAGATTGTATTGGGTTCCCTTCCACACATTTTGTAGAGACAATTTGGTTTTGAGGAATACTAATAATTTCAGGACTAATCTCATTCACGGATGATTTCAAGTTAGTATTAGACTTAACCGAGTTATTTTCAGTATTAATAGACTGTGTTTGGATGTTAGAAGTAGGAACTGATGTAACACCAATGTTATTTGTTGACTTAATTTATCGTGAATTACTGGGTGCATTAAATTTTGAGAAATGAAAAAGCGTGTAATGTGACTTTTTACACACACGGCACCCCAAAGAATGACAACGAGATATATCATGTTGCCCTAAACATCTGCGACATAACTTCCCCTTCATTAACCAATCATTACGTTGATCCCACGATAAAGCCTCAAATTGTTTACATTTGTATATGCTGTGTTGAGCCTTACAATAAAAACAGAGAATCACAGGATGTACGGGTTCCGATGAATGAGTCACAAAGCTTGATTTATTACGATTTCCAGTAACTTGTGGTTGTTTACTAGATGTTGGTTTGTGAAATGATCCACTAGATGGCGCACTTGCCATAGCATCCAACACGCGAACTCTAGAAGACAAAATCTCTAACACTTGCTTAACTGTGTAAAGTTTATCCACAGGCTTTTTTATTTCTAATTCCTTTCGAGAAACTTTATCTACTTTTTCCATAATATGGAAGACCAAATATAAATCCCAATGTTCGATAGGGATCTGCAATCGTTGAAGTGCATTGTAATGTTTATTGAACTTGTCAATGAACATCTTGAGCTCCGTGGCGTTTTCTCCACGAATGGAATCGATATAATAAATTTCGCGCATATGAATTGTTTTAGTACGCGAATCATTTTCGTAATGTAAGTAGATTTCATCCCAAACCTTTTGGTAATTTGCAGACGTTGCAGGAATTTCATCAATAAAATGTTTGGCACTTCCATTTTTTAATGCATTACGTAGGTATTGGAATTTGAAAACTGAATTAAGATTTGTGTTATTGTGTACCAATTCTATAAAAACTTCTCTAAAATTACACCACGATAAAAATTCACCGTCAAAATCTGGAATATTTAACTCGGGAAGAGGAATCGGTATTGTCAATTGATTTATTTTATTTGTGGATGCATCAAGATGAATTTTATTTTCCTTGGGTGAAACAGGTATTTTGGCTTCCAACGAATCAATGTTAGTATATACGCGAGTCTCTAATGCTCGTACTGTAGCAAAATACTCATCCTGAGAAAGATCTTCTACCGCTTCAGCATCTAAACCCTCAAGTCGATTAAACGATTCCGAAAATTTATCATATAATGCAGATAAATGTCTACTAATTCCTTTTAATTCAGATAGCGAAATATTGTTATCATTGTCTAATTGATTTTTGAAGAATGTAACACGACCTTTCAATGACGCGATTGACCGTTTATAGTATCCAACATCCATCGTAGTAACCGTTACACAATATTACAAAAATGTACAAAATATTACAAAAATGTTTCGTATAAAGTACGAAGCTTAGTTCAAAAATCAACAATCAATTCCTGTAAGAATTGAACTTATCAAAACAAACACAATGACAAATAAAGAATTTACTATTTAGTTGATCTCTGTATATAAAAAATAAACAAAATATCAAATGTTACCTGAATCTGTGAGGATATATGTAGTTTTAGATGTTTTACCATGAAACACCTTTTTTTAAAAATAAACTAAATATAATAATATAATAAAATAAACTAAATATAAACATTAAATATAACAGATTTACTTAATGACAGATTAAATATTATCTGTAAATCTAAAATGAATTATTTTGGTGTTGTTGATTATCTCGAAGAAATATTATTTACAAACAACAAAAAACTTAGATTGTGATGAAGTACAACAATCTAAAATATAAAATGACAAAGAACTGTAATTTGATACCTAATCGTATTTTTCCAAAGCTGTAAATGGTATTTCCAAACCAATTAGTATAATAATAAAAGTCGCAGGACGACGATTTGGAAACACATAAAAAACTGTTGTAATAATCCACTGACAGGCGATTTCCAACGTTGTTCCAAATTTTCACTTAATTGAATTTCCAATATAAAATAGACCAGCCACTGAACGACAATTGAAAATAAATAACTATAACACACTGACAGCTGGACACACCGAAGAAAGTTATTCCAATTGGAAACTTGTATCACTCAACATCCAATTGGTCTCTTAGTAGTTGAATTATAATATGCAACGTCTCTGGATGACGTTCTTTTTATAAAAATTCACCAATATAATTGTAGACTTACAACACTAATGCATCTATGAAATGAATAAAATCACTTTTATAATAATGAGTCGCAGGACGACGATTTTAATTCAATATGCACATTTAATTCAAGATGCGATGAATATAACTATTGATGATTTCGGATTATTCTAAAAATTATATTAGAATTATAATTCGAGCTATATTTTATTATTTAAAAAATCTCGAAATACTAAGCCGATCACAATTTACGATTATTTGATTTTCCATTAAATTTATTTTTTCAAAATGTCGGTTTCCGGCTATAGAAAATCTCGTATGAGTGATGGCGTGTTCAAAGTCACAAAACAAAATTCTTTAATATCTGACCAATCCGTGTCGATAGGACCAAAATGATCTCGATTTATTTTGTGGACTGTATGATAACTTGTTATTTATGAAAAAACACTTTTAGAATTTAATAAATTTTATTTTAATATTTGTAGTTTCACAAATTTTCACTGCGACTATGCACTATGACTTTGATCACACGAATGATAAAATTATTATTAGTTCGTACTTCGTATCGAAGTATATAAAAAATACATATAAAGAACAAGATAAAAATTCTTATTAGGTCGTACCGAACAACCCAATAAATAGTTTTGCAGATGATAGTACTCTGCACAAGTCGTTCGAGCCCCTTCCTTCAAAAGGTAAAATGCACGAACGAATAAATCCTGCCCGGAGAGACGCTGCCATAAACGTGAACAAAGACCTGAATAAAGTCGCCGACTGGGGTGACCAAAACCTTGTCAATTTCAACTCCACCAAAACACAGCTGTTGATTGTTTCCAGATTAAAGACTGAGTTCCCCAAAGATATTTTATTTAGTATGTGTGATGAACCAATAGGTGAATGTAAAAACATTCGTTTATTGGGTGTCACAGTTTCAAATGACCTACTCTGGAACGATCATGTAATGGCGATGGCAAAAAGCGCGTCTAAAAAACTCGGCCTCCTAAATAGATGCAAAATTTTTTCACTCCATACCAATTGCTCCATGTTTATAAGTCCTATATTCGTCCCTGTATGGAGTACTGCTGTCAAGTTTGGGGTGCTGCCTCTGTTTCCATCTTGGCCCTCTTGGACTCTGTTCAAAAGCGAGCGAGAGTCCTCTTGGACTCTGTTCAAAAGATCCGGCGCTGTCATACTGGCAGATCGCAGAGAGACTTCTTTGTCCGAACTGCGTACAAATGGAATAGTTTGCCGGAACACTTAGTCTCAGGTGGCTTCAACCCACAGATGTTTAAAAAAAGCGTTAATCTACACCTTAGAACGCCAGTTGTTGTGGGACCCAGGTCTAGACCTAGGTCTTAAAAGGTATTTATGTGTTGTTGTGACACATATTCTAAACCCTATTACACAACACATTTTATTAAAAAAAAAAAAAAATAGGTTTGAATTGGAATGTTTAACCAGGGTCAACATAAGATAATCAACGTTATTTCCACACCTTTTTATACATCAACGAAATTGATTTTTTTAACTACTATCGTGAGAAATCGCCATTATTTACTCAATTGCTCTAATGAGAAGTAAGTTTTCCCACGCTCACCCTATGTCAATAATAATAATGAAAAATTACCTAGGTTAATAATGACAAATTTTCTTTTATTTTTAATTCAAATGAACAAAAAACCAAACATAAAATTATTGCATTCCCTTGTTTCATTTTATTATTATGAAACTAAACTTCCAGGCTACTTGATATTTTAAGATATTTAAAAAATGAAATATTTTACAATAGACTAATATCAAAATCTTATCAAATATGATAGTGTAGTAGTTAAAAAAATTCTATATATACCTCTGTTGAGAAGGCATATAATTAAGTTCTCGATCAATAATAGCTCACTTATCAACCTTGTTATATGATGTACTATTATCACTTACATTATATGTATTAATATTTCGTCCAACAAAAGTAGTTTCAAACCAAAAATGAAAATTATTTGAAATAAATAACAAATTTAATTTAATCAGAAAAGTGATTTTTCTAAGTAATGTTAAACTTCAAAACAAGAACATAACTGTTCTATTTCATTTTAAATCTTTCGTTCGACTATGAAAAGGTGTTGCAAATTTTCTTTCTGAGGATGATAAACGAAACCGGTTGAAAAGATATTTTTTCTACAATCGTTTAATAATTAATCATTCCCTTCTCTCACGCAAATCGCGTGCGCAAAGTGATCAATTCCCGCATTAGTAGTACTATAGTCAAAAACTCAAGAATACAAGTGAAATTAATTGATTATTTATTATTATTATTATATATATTGATAGAACAGTTACTTAAATTATTAAATTGCACTTCAGTTAAACCTTCATCTAAGGAAATAGAAGAATACAAGAAGAAATAAAATACAAATAGCAACCATTGCAACTTGATTTATACGATAGCAGTTTCAAATCTTGACAAAACTAAACGATTCTAATTAGACGATTGTTAGACGATTGTAGGAAATAGTAATTCTTTAACTAGGAAATTCTTTTACTAGGAAATAGTAATTCTTTAATTCTTTATTTTGGAAGAAAAACGTTATTCCTAAAATGCGCGCGAAGGTGATCAAATCAAATTCTAAACAAATAATTTGAGATTCACTGCACTCCGTACCAAAATTATGATTTTGATTAAAATGAATTTGAAATTTTGATTCGTTGAAATAATTGAATTAGTTTTCGTTCAATTTATTTTACATTTATTTTCAAGAGATGGCGCTCGCAATGCTAAAGAGATTAATTTTAATTTGCATAATTTACACTGTTTATTCTTGAATTTTTGGAACAAAATTCAGAAAATATGTTTGCAGTTTGAAAGCTTAATTTTGGAAAGGAATAAAATGATTAAGAAATAAGAACACATATGTAACTCTTTTTCTGTTCTCTCTTCATAGTTCTCATAGAATTATAGCTTTTAAAAATCAATATTATTTAAAATATAAAATAATTCTTATGTTTTTCATCTACTAAGTTTCCTTTCAATCTTTTGAAACCTACGTTTTTTAAAGGATCAAATAAAAAGGAAATTAAATTTTCCTAAATTTTATTTAGTTTTTGCCTTTCCATTTAGAATATTTATTTAATTTTTCTTTGACTTATGGCAAATCGCAAAAGGTTAAGAAAAATTCATGTTTATTTTATTATGTTTTTAAGATTATGATTTCCACGAATACATTTCAAAGTGATGTTTTAACAAAATCTTCAATGAAAGTATAATTTTAAGCTATTTATATTTTGAAATTTTTTGATTAAATTATTTTTTTTTCCTTTATTTAAATGATTGTTAAATAGAGAATTGAATTTGTACTATTCATCAATTAAATATGTTCGGTCCGTTACTAGACGATTGACAAATGTAGGTATACTATTCATATTTATGGTGTTTCAGCAATTATTATATCTTTATTTTTTATGACGACCATGTATGACTTTGAGATTGCTAAGATTTTATTCGCCACTACAATTCCACATGCCCTGCTACAAAACGCTCGTTCGACTTACATACTTGGTCTTTAAATGAGTAGTCCAATTGATATACTTGTTAAGAGTTACAGCAAAATGCTTAACACATCTTAAAGTCTCAAGCTTTTGTTACCAATAGCAGAAACGTTAAAACTGATTAGCTTCCTTCTTTTGTTACAGTATCAATTTTACTGCTCAGAAGTCAGAATCCCAACTTCTTCTTTTTATAAAAAGCACCAATGTCATTGGCAAATCCATTTGTGTTTAACAATCTTTCTCCAAATTTGTTTTGGAGCTGATCCATCATATTGATATAAAGATGATTTTAATCTCGCATTGGAACCTATCCAACTAATGACTGTTTTATTCCCCAGGGTAGCGATTTTGTACCATTATCTCTCCTAGAGAAATAAAAGGAGAGATAAATTGTAATATATACAAATGTCTTTGATTGTTTCATTTAAATTGTAAATATATCACGTGTCCATAAATGTCACGTCGTGATTGGTTCGATTTGTATTGTATTTGAATTTATCTTAAGGGGAAATTTGAGTGTGGGTATGTAGACTTTTTTTTAGTTTTCCCCAGGAGAGATAATTCTCTACACTAGAGAAATAGCAAGAGAGATAATGGTACAAAATCGCTACCCAGTGAACAGAAGACATAAATATGACATCACACAAACGTCATATATATATGTGATGTAGTTGTTACGTAAATTTGACATAAAACTGACACGATCGTCATGACCATGGTATCATTGGTAGCGATCTTATATCCACACAACTTACACAATTTGTGCAAGGTAAAACACAATTTGTGTCTGTCAATTTTAAAATTTGTGCAATTTGTGGAAGGGTTATAAGAACAGCATCTAAGCAAGCAAAACTTCAAATTAAAATTGACACATTGTACATGTACAAAACTTAATTTCAAACTAACTTAAATAAAATATATCGAAATTGTTAAAAAATTATATTAGCTCTGAATTATAAATAAATTGACGATATTTAGCACCAATTTTAATTTGTTTTTGTTTACATAACCTAAAACTAATGTCAAAATAAACCTGCACAAAAAATTTTTTTTCTGCCACAAGAAATATTTTTGTGTAATTTGTGTTGCACAAATTACACAAATGTACACAACACTTGCCACAATTAATATAAGAACTGCAATTTGCTGTGCAATTGCGTAAGTTGTGTGGATATAAGATCACCATTTATATTATGATGCTTTCATGACATCATACTGATGTCTTATATTTGACTTTGGTATGATGTCATAATTTGGACTTAAATAAGACTTTAATATGATCTTGTTAAATTTCACTAGAGGTATATCCATTTTAAATATATATAGTCTGAAAAATTCTGCTGTAGTTAGTGCTTTTATAGAGAATTGGACTATTATAAGAAAAATACTTGAATCCTGACCAAGGGAATCTCTTATTTTATCACACAATATGTGTTTTTCAATTAAAATTGAAAAAAATTGTTTTTCGGCAAACGGCTGTAAAGTTTAACTTTACTGCCGCTGGGGAGTAACTAAAGTCTTACTTTTTAGCCGGCGGCTGCAAAAGTAACGCCATTTTTATTTTATCTGCCGGCGGCTGTAAAGTAACTTTCATCTTTTTACGGCGGCTGTAAAGTAATTTTCATATTTTTACGGCGGCAGTAAAGTAATTTTCATATTTTTACGGTTTCAGTAAAGTAAAATAACATGATATTATTAATTTGTTCAAAACAGAATGCATATCAGTTCATTTTAATGAATTGAAATCAATAAAAATTAATTTCAGAAAATTTATTACCTAAAACATATTTATATAAAATTTGATGCATTAATTTCATATTTTTAAACAAATTTAAACGAAACGTTTGCCGAAAAAATAGTGTATTGAATTCGGAGCTAAAGTAACTTTTTGTGTTTCGTCTATAATTGTAACTATAGCCTCAACACAAAAAGTTACAACTTTAGCTCCGAATTCAATAATATACTATTGTGTTCTATGATTAATTTATATCTTATATATTAATACGCTAAAAAAAACTTTGTACAGCCTAAGGCTTTTTTATTCGAATTTTGATTCATTTCAAATTTTCACTGCTAACTGATATTAGTGTAACTTCGATTTTAATGATTTTTGGGATTTTTCAGATCATAAATAAAAAAGTTGTAGACGAATTAAAATGTATTTTTGAATTTAACGGCCTCCCACATACAATATGAAAATGGAATTGCTCAAGTATATATTTTTTTTTCACAAAAACGATAAGCACGCTACACGCTACACCTTCAATCAATTTGTCAATCACTTCGAAAACGAAAACAAACGAAATAAAATTTAGTGTAAAAATCCCCTAAATTTTATTTCGTTTATTTTCCTTTTCAATTGATTGACAAATTGATTGAAGGTCTGTAGCCTGATTTAAGAGAATATAAAAAAATTAAATTTAGTATTTTATATTTTCTTTTCAAATTTCAATTTTGTTTATGAATTGATTTAGGAGTGAATAGACGTAATATTTTTCTTTGTTTTTTTATTATAGGAGTGGATAGACGTAATATTTTTCTATGAATGTTGTGAATGAAGAAATGAATTGCACGTGGTATTTATCATTTTAAAATTCATGTGTTTGTTAAATTTGACAGATGAAGTTAGAATTGATTCGACGTGATAATGGTATGAGTGAGTTTATATTATTTTTCTTTGTTTTTTTATTATTATTATTTTTCTTTGATTTTCTTTGATTTAATTATTATGGTGTTAATGGTGAAATGAATGTTGTGAACGACGTATTATTTTTCTTTGTTTTTTATTATTACTAGGTGGGCCCGGCGTGCTTCGCTACGCTTATAAATAAAGTTTTTGCGTAGACATTTTGTTGACGTAGAAGCAATGATTTCAAAAAGTGGTAATGAGAAATGCTAGCATATAGTTTTTAATTTTTCTTTTTAAATATATGAATGAAAAATAATCAGAACTCTAGCTGATCAGTTCGGATATATGAAAAATTAGCGATCAAATAAGTTAGAGATCAAATAAGCTTACTTGAAAACTTATTTGATCGATAATTTTTCATATATCCGAACTGATCAGCTAGAGTTCTGACTATTTTTCATTCATACATTTAAAAAGAAAAATTAAAAATTATATGCTAGCATTTCTCATTACCACTTTTTGAAATCATTGCTTCTACGTCAACAAAATGTTTACGCAAAAACTTTATTTATAAACGTAGCGAAGAACGCCGGGCCCTCCTAGTATATGTAAATGCTTCTATGTCTGTTTCATTCTAATAGGCCGGAATTGAAACAAATTGGCAAATTGTTAGCGAATTTCTTTATATTTGAATATTCTTACTTTTAGAGCAATATTCGAAATAGTTAGTCGTTACACTTTCTTTCTTAAAGCATATGGAATAGTGGGTAAGTAATGAGTAATGAATGACTAACGGCTACTGTTTTCGTCACTTTTATCCTATATTTAAATCGCACTCACAGAATTTTTTTTATATTACCATGATATCAATCTTATATCATAGCAACGTCACGAATATCACCACAGACATCACATTTATGTCAAAGTTACATCATTATTGTTATGTTATGTTCATACGTAAGTAAGTGTAAAATAATGACATGATGACATACTGATATATGACCTAGATTTTACATAAGATGTGACTTAGCGTGATGTAATTTTGATGTCACAATGACGTAAATGTGTTTTCTGGGTCAGTGTCTATTTAGAGTCTCACTGGCCCATTAAGTGCACCAAATATGGCTTTGAAAAACCCCTGTGTCCTCTTTAATACAGCAACTGTTCTATGTTATAGGGTGATCGGTCAACGGACTACAATTACAAACAGTGCGAACTCAGCAAACTTGTTCCTTTCTTGAAAAACTGCTAAAACTGCTGTCTATTGCTTAACAAGGTTTTCTTCAGATATACATTTCTAATATGGAATCGTCCTTACAAGTACTTTAAAAATTACGAAGAGAGGCTGATCAAAAGGTTTTCAGGAAACTATACCCTTTCGTATATTTTCAGATCTTTGGTACATAGTCAAAAGCAAAGAAACTTAAAAACTTTCTTGTGCTATATCTAAATACTGTTGAATAATAATATTTCGAGTTTTGTCTGGAACTTGGGGTTTAAATTGATAGGAGGAGCTGATGACCGATTACATAGCATAAGGTTTCACAACCCTTCTATGCTCACTGATATATAATTCACTAGAAAATCGCCAGTATTTTAAGAGAACCTATTCTGCTAATAATATGAATACTGATCTGGACAAGATGATGTAAATTGGCACCACAACCAATTGTGATATCAAATTTTCGTTTCGGGTGATTGGATATTGATCGTAGTTTTTCGATTTCTTTAAGTTGTTAGTGCAGATTTAGTATCTTGCTCCTTCGAACGGTTGCCTTCAAACCTACAAACCTAGCTAGGTTTAATTCTGGATTGCTTTCTACTAACTGACAGTCAACGGTTATCAATGTTTTTCTAAAAACAAATCCGGAATCATTCTATATTTCCTTACGAATTTTTGTCAAACAATAGTTGAGTATTGAATCGTACTAAATTGAAGATCGAACTTAAATTCGATTTATGCTAACCGTATAGGGAAGTACAAGCGAAGGTATGTGAGTCACTATTGATAACAATTCTGCCGATCACAACAAACGCTATTTAAACAGCTTCATGTTCCGCTAAAAACCATAAAATAGAGAGAACATTATATGACAATTAAACCCAATATATTATATTTCACACAAAAAGCTCGTACTTGACCCAGCTCTCTATTTTACACAAAACAGCCAAAATAATATTCATATAACATTTTGTGATAAATAAAAATAGTTTCAACAGACCATAAATAATAATTTTTTTGTGTTAGTAAAATATCATAAAATATATTTTAATGTAATGTATGGATTTGAAAAGTATGTTACTCTGTCTGTTATGTATAGTCGTATATATACACAATACAATTTTAATGTTATAGAGCTTTTCTGTTCCAATAACAATAAAAACTACATACATAAAATGTAAGGAAATTTTTTCATACTTTGTTTGTTTTGTTTTAACCAACCGCAAAAAAAAACAATTTTCCAGCTAATAAATAGTTGGATTATTAAATCTATCTTTTTAAAGTTCTTTCTTGCAAATAGATCTTTAATGCTATTCTAATTCAGTTCTATGTAGTTAAAAAAACGTAATTATACTGTAATCTATTTTCAGAAGTATGTAAAAAAACGTCCGACCAACCGTCACAAAGTTCATTAACACACAGAATCCTTAAATACTTTAAGAAACTAAACAAACAGAAACCTTTTTTAACGAAAATGATGGCATGAATTTAAATTGAAAATTAAACAGACTAATTAAAATGAAATTCTTTAATCTTGAGATCAGTAAGCTTGATGTTTTTGTATTTGTTTTCTTATTTGAATTGCTTATGGTTATCCCTAATCTAATGGAAATGTTTGTAGATAGATGTAGCTAATTTTATGATTATATTGCAATTCTAAGTTTTTTTTATTGTTATGCTAATATTATTCTTAGAAAATCATTGGGTAATAATGTCTAATTGTTATTGTCTTGATAATTGTATTAGAAGTTTTATATATAAATAAAAATATTTACATATAAATATATTTCATTATATTAATTTTATTCAAAGTATTGGTTTTCTTTCTCGTTTGTAAGAAATTACCTAGGTTTATAGCTTAGAATGTTTGTTTGTCGATTGAATTTTGAGATCGCAGAAATTGTGTTAATGTTTTGTGTATTTTTAGTCCATGTTAACAGGGAAGATCTTTTTTGGTACTAAAAGAAGCTTTAACGGGTAAACGTGCAATGCTTTAAAAATTTCTAAGGTGTATCCATGTATCCTAGATTCGACGATCCCTGCCCGACTTAATACCATACATATGGTATGACAAGGGCCGGGCGATATTTAAAAAATTATCGAACATATCGATATAAAAAAATATCGATAAAACCGATATTTTTTCCCGGCTCTAGAAGAGTAGGGCCAGGCGATATTTAAAAAATTATCGAAAATATCGATATCAAAAAAGCATCGATAAAACCGATATATCGATAAATATCGATATATCGATAAATATCGATAATATCGATATATCGATAAATATCGACAATCGATATATCGATATTTATATATATATATATATATATATATATATATATATATATATATATATATATATATATATATATATATATATATATATATATATATATATATATATATATATATATATATATATATATATATATATATATATATATATATATATATATATATATATATATATATATATATATATATATATATATATATATATATATATATATATATATATATATATATATATATATATATATATATATATATATATATATATATGGAAATTTAATTCTCTACAAAAAAGGTCCAAGTCATTTTTATCCTAAAACCTATATTTCTGATGATATTTTGAAATAAAACTTGAAATTCTTCGAAACTCGTAAAACCAAATGATGAAAATTTCGACGAAAAAGTACTAATTTTGATTTTTTTTGTCACGATTATTTTTTTATACATTTCATTCTATAGCATAAGAAGAAAATTAGGAGTTTTTCGTCATCTTTATTTTTTATATTTTTTAAAAATTACGAAAACTTACAAGTTCATTTTCAAAATATCATGAGAACTATACGTTTTCGAGAAAAAATGACTTGGACCTTTTTTGTAGAAAATTAAATTTCCTACAAAAATTGTTATGTGATTTTTTTTGACATCTGCATATTTTATGAGATATTTGAAAAAATCTACGAATTTTTCAAAAAATCAACTTCAACGATTTTGCGGCACGTGTTCTTTTGATTTAAAAAAAAAAAAAATAATGCCGTTGTGGTTTTTTGACCACAAAGAATTTTTCTAGGGGGCGTCTCGGAAAATTTAGTTTTTAACGACCAGTCTAATATATATATATATATATATATATATATATATATATATATATATATATATATATATATATATATATATATATATATATATATATATATATATATATATATATATATATATATATATATATATATATATATATATATATATATATATATATATATATATATATATATATATATATATATATATATATATATATATATATATATCGATATATTATAGTCCGATATCGATATTTATCGATATATCGATATTTTTTCCCGGCCCTAGGTATGACTATATCATTCTAGACTATCCGTCCGCTCGTATAATATACTCAGGCCAACCTTACCAGTTGGAGTTTCACTTTTCTCGTTTGTGACCAATATATCATAATTCATTCACATTTGTGTCGTTGTGGAGTCAACATCACTGTGAATAACTAATTTGATTATTTTCTTTTTCTTTTAATTTATTTCAAATCAAAATTTGTTTATTTCAAAAAAGAAAAGTTATATTTATAAAAAATTAATTATTAATTTCCTAAAACGCTATTTGGAATATTATAGAAGTTTGGTGTTGCTGAGTTTCTAGAAGTGTTTATTGTTGTGAAATTTAAGATTTTATCTAGAAAATGGCCGTGTGTAGTGTTTGCAACAATAAAATCGATAGATCTGATGATACAAAAATGGAATGTGTTAGGTGTCACAATTTTTTTCATTCAAATTGCTTGAAAAATTCTATTGCTGATTGTTTGAAGAAGGAGAGATTGCCCTGGAAGTGTAATAAATGCTTGGATGTTACAAAATCAATCTCAACTATATCTAGTGCTTCAATAACTCAAGGTAATTCTAAATCAAATAATCGTCATGCTACTCCTACTACAACGGACCTAAAAACTGTCAATCTATTTGAAACAAAAACAAATGATAAACTTGATTTCATCACGCAAGAATTACAGTTAATATCAAAATCAATTGAAGACACAAAAAATTTATTGTTTACAAAAATTAAAAACATTGAAGATAATATGAAATCAACAATTGCTGAACTTCATAATGAAAATATTTTGTTAAAAACGGAGATCAAAACATTAAGCGGTCGTATCGACTACCTTGAGCAAATACCATTAAACAATAGTATCGACATTATTGGATTTCCATTAATCAAAAATCAAGATATGCTGCAAAAGTCAATTCTAAAGCTTTTCAATGACACAATGAAAACAAATGTTAACGAAGAAAGCATCATATCATGTTATCAGAAAAATATTATCAGCAATGCATCGGTGCCAAATAAAAATGTTACTTGTGTTAAATTTAATTCTAGTGTTAATAAATCGATAGTTATGAAATGCAAAAAATATCTTAAAGGTAAAAAAATTTGTGTAACTTGTGATGATAATAATCCAATGTATTCAGAATGTTTTGTTAATGATAGCATGACCGCAAACAAAAGAAAATTATTCAAGGCTGCAAACAAAGTTAAAAAGGAAGCTAGTTTTAAGTACTTATGGTTTCGTCAAGGAAATATATTTATGAGGGAACAAGATGGGAGTAGAATTATAGTGGTCAATGATATGAAGGATCTTGATATTTTTAAACGTTAGTATTTAAAATAAAAAAATGGCAGTAAATAAAAAAAATATAATATATATAGATCCTGATCACGATTCTACGTCCCCTCTTGATACTTCAAATGCTTCTCTAAATGCTAATTATAGCATAGTTGAGGAGGTTATTGTTCTGCATCAGAATATCCGTAGCATGCGTGCAAATTTAGATAAGTTTATAGCTCATGTTGATGTCCTAAGTAGTCTGCCTTTGTTAATGTTTTTGTCAGAGATCTGGATTGAAGACAATGAGTTGAATAATTATAATATAGAAGGTTATAATTTGAATGGGTGTTGTAATAATAATTATAGAGCAGGTGGAGTGTGTGTATATGTAAGAAATGATGTTGAGTGTAATATTGCAACTTGGAATCTCAAATCTGCTGACATTTTAAAATTGGAGCTTCAAATTTTTAATGAAATTTTTACCTTCGTTTGTGTTTATAGGTTTAATTATATGCCGATTCAAACTTTTCTATCGGAGTTCACTCCCGTGTTAACAAAAATTAACAGCAAAAATTTAATAATTCTTGGTGATATTAATATTAATATTCTTAGTTCATCTCAAGAAAGTGATGAATATTTGTATTTGTTAGCGACAGAGGGCTTAGAAATATTATTGAATGAAGTAACACGACCTGCTTCTAATACCTGTATTGACCACTTTTTTGCAAGACTTCAAAACTCCTCTAAAGTGATAATACAAACTCAATCACTTAATCTCATTCATGCTACTCTGATCATAATCTGATTCATGCTACTATTAAACTTGAATCAATTCCTGAATCTGCGGAATTACAATCTCTACCTACAACAACCGTAAATTATAATATTCTCAATGGATTGCTGTCGCAGGAGCTCTGGCTAAGCATTTATAATGAACGTTGTCCCAATAAAGCGTTGGATTTATTTATTGATGCTTTTTCTGATTATGTAAAATTGAGTACTTCGATCAATGTTGTATCAAAAGCGCACCCTAAGAAATTAAAACCTTGGATTTCAAATAAATTGTGTAAAAAAATTAATAAAAAGAATCAGCTCGCCAAAAAATTAAAAAAATATTCCAATAATATTAATCTCAGACAAGAATTTGAAAAAATGTCTAATGACATTGCAGTGGAGGTTGTTAAAGAAAAAGAATTGTTTTATAGAGGCAAGTTTATCCAAAATAGATCTAATGGTAAAGGAAGCTGGAAATTAGTTAATGAAATTCTAACTAAGAACTGTAATAATAATGTTGTAAAGCAGGTTTTAATAAAAAATAAGCAAGGAGTTACTATAAACGATCCAATAGAAATAGCGAATGAATTTAATAATCATTTTATTAATATATGTAAACAACTGACTAATGAAGCGCCGGCACTTGATAACTTGCCGTGTCCTACGTATAATAATACTATAGATTGTAGTTTCTTTATGAAACCAACCTCAAACTCCGAAATAATCTCAATTATCAGTTCTCTCAATTCAAAGAAATCTAATGATGTATTTCGGTTTAGTAACTATATGTTTAAAATGATTTCAACTAATATAGCGGATGTTTTAGCTCATGTTTTTAATTTGAGTTTTGAGACTGGTATTGTGCCCGATAAATTGAAATCTGCCCTGGTAATTCCGGTATTCAAAAAAAGAGACACTAGCTGTGCTGGAAACTATAGACCTATATCCCTACTGCCGATATTATCAAAAATATTAGAAAAATTAGTTAAACATAGAATGCTTAGTTTTCTTAATAAGCATAATTTCTTTAGTAGGAATCAATTTGGTTTTATTAAAAATCGTAGTACTGAGTTAGCGTTATTGGAGTTTTTAGATAAAATTTATATTGCTATTAACGAAAATAAAGTTGCAGCTGGGTTGTTTGTTGACATTAAAAAGGCGTTTGATATGGTTGAACATAAGGAACTATTGCGTATCTTGAAAACAATTGGGTTTAGAGGAGTAACATACTCTTGGTTTCAGTCTTATCTCAAAGATAGAATCCAACGGGTGAAGTTCAATAACTGCCTTAGTAGTAGTCAACAACCGAAAGGGGTGTTCCCCAAGGTTCTGTATTGGGCCCAATTTTCTTTCTAATATATATAAACTCAATATTTTCTCTACCTCTTATTGGAAATATTGTTGCATTTGCTGATGATATGGCCCTGAACTATAGTGATAAGAACACAGATAATATAGCTGTGTTTATGCATTATGATCTGAAAATCTTAAATAACTGGTGGCGTAATCATTCGCTGGTAATTAGTGAAAAAACAAAAGCCATGTTTTTTAGTCCTCAGGTGTCCAACTGCAGCAATTTGTCACACAGAATTATATGTCATTCTCATGATTGTGATAACGTTATATGCTCGAGTAATTGCTTATTGATTGAAACAGTAAAGACTTTTAAATATTTGGGTATATTTCTCGATTCTTCTCTTAGCTGGAAACAACATGTTGACTATCTAAAAAAATATTTTTGTTCTACCTTGAGACAAATTTATATACCTAAAAAAGTTTGTCCTATTGGCGTACTTAAGACATTTTACTACGCTTTTATTCAATCAAAATTTGAATATGGTATACCGTGTTGGGGAGGAATTTATAAGACCACGCTAAAACCATTATTAATTGTTCAGAAACATTGTATTAGGGTAATTTTAGGTAAAAAAAAATGGAACCATCTTTTCCACTATTTAAAAGTTGCGAAATATTGCCCTTACGTCATCTATTAATTATTCGACAAATTACATTATTCGACATTCGGAACAACATAATATTCGTAGCAATAATCTTGGTATGTTTATCGTACCTAAATTCAGGATAGAAAACGCTAGAAGATATTTTTTAGCTATTGCACCGTATTTATTTAACTCGCTGCCCGAAATTATTAGAAAGGTATAGTTTCACGAAGGACTGAAACTGTTTTTGTTGTCTATCAAAGAATGGCTATTTGGTATTTCCGATGTAGAACGCTTATTTAATGTCTTTGTCTGAGTGCACGCATCCAAATCTAAATTTATTCTGACTGGCAGAACTTTGGCTTGCCTCGTTATGTGTCATTGATGGTTTTCTTTTGTTTTGTGTTCTTGATTTAAATGGAATTGTTCATTTTTGTTTTTTTTTTTTAGAAAATATTTTAATTTTATAATACCTCTATTTCAAATATTAAATTAGTATTAAAATTGTGAAAACCCCACTTCCACTATAACTTAATAAAATGTTTTTAATTTTAGATTAATTCAACTCTATTCAAACTTTTCATCTGAAAAGCAAGGATATCGAATTAATAATATTTCTCTTTTCTTTTGTAATCATTTTAATTTTTAAACATGGACCATGGTAAACAGTAAAAAATATTGCGACGCTGATGCATAGGCTGACTTCACCACAGCTCTGGAAACGTAGTGTTCTGGATATATAATGAGCTAATATCCATCAAATACTTTAATTAAAAGCTAACCAATATTATGGACTTCGTAGTTCTAATAATAAAAATATTAAAGCAGGCAGTAGTATCCCAACAAACATAAATTCTGTTGTACGAGAAAAAGTAAAAAATTTTATCGGAAGTGACAAAGCGGAAGTTAGGATGCAGAACTGTTGTAAACCGTACTAAATGTGTATGTACCAAATTTCATCCATCTCGATTATCAGGTACAGAAGCTATTGAGCTTCCAAAATAACAGGTGCTTGGAGGACCCCAACCACTTTGTTCACTATCGCTAAAAAAAACTAATCAGTTTCTTGCCATACCTATTTGCATCTTTTTGCAAAGTGTAATCAAAATTACTTAACGAACGAATGTTGAATGCTTCCAACAAACATTGAAACAATACACAGGTGTTCGGGAGGACCCCACCACTTATCCCAATATTGTCCAAAAACTAGTCAATTCTTTGTCAATAAAGTCTTTATCTTTTTTCAAAGTGCCATTAAAATTGATTAATGAATGAAATCTGTATGCTCCCAACAAACTTTAAAAACCAAGTGTGAAAAGTCAGCAGTTGTATGGTAGATCCCCCGCCAGTTTCATCAATGTGTCCCAAAAGATGATAATTATCTTCTTACACTAATTGAAACCTTTCCATAAGTTTTATCGTGTGCATAAAGATACTGAAAAAACTGCCAACAATTAAAAAAAAAATTTTTTATCGGAAGTAAAAAACCGGAAGTTGGGATGCAGAATTTTTGTAAATCATACTAAATGCTTATGTACAAAGTTTCATCCAATTCGATTATCAGGTATAGATGTTATTGAGCTTTAAAAAAAACAGGTGTATGGGACACCCCCCACCACTTTGTTCACTATCGCTCAAAAACTAATCAGTTCTTTGCCATACATGTTTGCATCTTTTTCCAAAGTGTCATAAAAATTCGTTCACGAACGAATGCTGTGTGCTCCCAACAAACATTGAAAAAATGCTGACACAGTAAACAGGTGTTCGGGAGACCCCGTACCACTTATCCCAATATTGTCCAAAAACTAATCAGTTCTTTATCATTTTAGTTTCCATCTTTTTCCAAAGTGTCATTAGAATTGATTGGTGAATGAAGTCTGTATGCTCCCAACAAACTTTAAAAACAAAGTGTGAAAAGTCAGCAGTTGTATGGTAGACCCCCCGCCACTTTGATCAATGTGTCCTAAAAGATGATAATTATCTTTTCACACTGATTGGAACCCTATTCCATAAGTTTCATCATAATCACTTCATTATTGTTGGCTGTAGTGTGCATAAAGACACTGAAAAAACTTCAAGAGAGTACAAAAAAATTTTTTTACCGGAAGTGAAAAACCGGAAGTTGGGATGCAGAACTATTTTAAACTGTACTACATACTCAAATAGGGTTCCATATTCCATAAGTTTCATCATAATCACTTCATTATTGTAGGCTGTAGTGTGCATAAAGACACTGAAAAAACTTCAAAAAAGTACAAAAAAAATTTTTTTACCGGAAGTGAAAAACCAGAAGTTGGGATGCAGAACTATTTTAAACTGTACTACATACTCATGTACTAAGTTTCATCCAATTCGCTTGTCAGGTACAGAAGCTATAGATCTTTCAAAAAAACAGGTGCTCCAGGGACCCCCCACCACTTTGTTCACTATCGCTCAAAAACTAATCAGTTCTTTGCCATACATGTTTGCATCTTTTGCCAAAGTGTCATCAAAATTCGTTCACGAACGAATGCTGTGTGCTCCCAACAAACATTGAAAAAAGTGTGACACATTAAACAGGTGTTCGGGAGGACCCCCACCACTTATTGCAATATTATCCAAAAACTAATCAGTTCTTTGTTATTTAAGTTTCCATCTTTTTCCAAAGTTTCATTAAAATAAATAAATGAACGAAGTCTGTATGCTCCCAACAAACTTAAAAAACAAAGTGTGAAAAGTCAGCATTTGTATGGTAGACCCCCCACCACTTTGATCAATGTGTCCTAAAACATGATAATTATCTTTTCACACTGATTGGAACCCTATTCCATAAGTTTCATCATAATTACTTCATTATTGTTGGCTGTAGTGTGCATAAAGACACTGACCAAACTTCAAAAAAGTACAAACACATTTTTTTTACCGGAAGTGAAAAACCGGAAGTTGGGATGCAGAACTATTCTAAACCGTACTACATACTCATGTACCAAGTTTCATTCAATTCGCTTATCAGGTACAGAAGTTATAGAGCTTTCAAAAAAACAGGTGCTCCAGGGACCCCCCACCACTTTGTTCACTATCGCTCAAAAACTAATCAGTTCTTTGCCATACATAATAATAATAATTCTTTATTTCCAAGATTTCAACTACAAAATTGTCAATATATTATATAAACTAACAAAATAAAATTTTATTTACAATTTTTTTAAAAAGAAAGTGATTTTATTACATGGTAATGGTTATTGCGCCATATACTCGCATGGTTAGTAATTTTGAGATGGCATTTCCTCCAACTCAAAAACTTGGATAAAAAATGAAATCACTTCTTTAAATTACAATATTGACGGACAACAAAAATTTAGACTATGAAACCTGTGGAAATAAGATAAAGATTATTCGTTAAATAAAAATTTAGTATTGAATAATCATGCAAAAATTTAATAAATAAGTCATAGTAGGATGTGTGTGTGGACATTTAATATTTAAAAATAATAATGATAATATTTAAATTTTAACATGCAAAAACTGTGATAATAGACATAAGTAAGAGAACCAAAACAAAAATTTCGTGGAGAATGAAAAAAAGCTAAACAATCGCTTGAAATAAATAATTAACAGACTCTTGAGACAAAAGCCACTCAAATAATGCTCGTTTAAACAAATAACACGAAGACATAGATTTTAGATCATTAGGTAATTTATTAAAAATTTTTGGTGCTAAAAAAATATGATATTTTCTGAAATGTTCTTTGAACGGACGCGGTACAATACAGGATTGTCCTTCTCTAAGGGAATAAAATTTTAAATGAATCAATCTATGACCGCCGCGATTAAAAAACATTTGAAGTACTCTAAAGACATAAAGATATCGAAGTGGTAAGATTCTATGGTGACAAAATAACGGAAATGACGGTGATTTTAGATTTTTGTAATTAATAACTCTTAGAATATGTTTTTGAATAACCAGGAGGGAATTCAAGTGTGAAACATATGTTCCACCCCAACAAATAAGTCCATATTGTAATCTGGAATAAATAAGAGCATAGTATAAATTAATTAAAACTTCTGTTGGACAAACATTTCGTAAAATATAAAAGTATCTAATAATTTTCCTAAGTTCAGATGATAAAACATCAATATGGGTTTTAAAAGACAACCTTCGGTCGAGCCAAACACCCAAATATCTAAAACAATCAACTTGCTCTATTGTAAAACAGTTGGAACATATAACACCATTGCAATCATTAGTATGATACAATAAGACACTCTCTTGCCAGGGTTTAATTAGATCGAAAAACATACATTTTGACTTATCACTCAAAACCAATTTATTATTTCCAAGCCAAGTGGAAAATATCTTTAAGTCACAAGTCATTCTATTTTTAATATCTTCTCTATTTCCACCGCAATAAATTACAGCTAGGTCATCAGCAAAAGCTATCAGCTTACCATTCATATTACAACGTAGCAGTGAATCAAAAAATATCAAGAAAAGTATCGGTCCCAAAACCGATCCTTGGGGTACCCCAGACACAATGAGTTTTTCATCACTTAAAGTTTCATTTACTTTCACACATGACTTCCTGCCAGAAAGATATGACTCAAACCATTTTAACACTATTCCTCTAAAACCACATTTCCATAAAACGTCTAATAATAATTTGATATTTACCATATCAAACGCTTTAGTTATGTCAAGAAAAAGAGCGCCCGTTTCCATATTCTCATTTATACCAGTATAAATAATATTTAAAGCAGTTAACAACGCATCTTCCGTATTAAGTTTCCTTCGAAAGCCAAATTGATTGTCACTCAACACATCGTATTTTTTTAAAAAACTTAAAATTCGAATTTTGACAATTTTTTCAAAAACCTTAGAAAATACTGATAGCATAGAAATTGGACGGTAATTATTTGGATTAGTGCGATCTCCTTTTTTAAATAATGGCACGACAACAGCTTTTTTTAAAAGCTCAGGAAAAATTCCTTCAGACATACTTCTATTAAAGAGTAGACACAAAATAGGAACAATATTAACACAAACTTTTTTCAAAAATAAACTGTTAAATCCATCAAAACCTGACGAATAGGAGTTTTTCAAACTATGAATGATTGAGAAAATTTCATTACAACTTGTTTCATACATAAACAGATTTTGATGAACAAAAGGAGTAGAATTATCAATATTATTCAAATTTAACGACGCATCCAAATCATTAGCACCAATACCAACAAAAAAATCGTTTAACGCATTTGAAATTTCAGAGGCATCAGAAGACATACCATCCTTAGTTATAATTTCCGAAACTTTAGAACTGTTTTTAACACGCCCCGTAAATTTATTTATGTTTTGCCAATGCGTTTTCGCGTCATTATTCTTGTTGAACATATTTTTAAAATAATTATTTTTGGTTGATTCCAACTCAAATTTAATTTGAGAGGATAGATGTCTAATTCTCTCGATTAATTTGCAATTTTTTAGATTTTTATTTAATTTTTTACTAAGTTTTTTTTTTAAATTAATTTTTTTTAGCAATTCGTCACTCATCCAAGGTTTCAATTTTATATCTTTCTGTTTATATTTATGAACATTGGAGCTATTTTCCACATGTGTATTTAGTATTTCTAAGAAGTTGGAGAACCCTTCTGAACAATTTGAAGAGGTATAAACACTAGACCAATTTTCTGCTGCTAGCAAATTGTTCAACTTATCGTAATTTATTATTTTTTTGGAAGGGTCAGTTATAGGTTTGGCAATTTTAGTTTGAGGCAAAGTGATTATTAAAGACACAAGGCCATGGTCCGAAATATGATGGCACTCTACATTTCCTTCAAACTTTATATCTAAATTAAAATTGCTTCTAATAAAAATATGATCAAGACATTTACCACTCACAAGCCTTGTAACTTTATTCAGTATAGAATTGAGACCAACAGATGCTATTATAGTGAGATAGTTTTCCACGTCCTTAGAGCTTGTAAATAAATCAATATTGAAATCTCCCACCAAAACAAGATTTTTGGTTCCAACCTTTGGTAAAATTACTTTTAGTTGATCCAGAAACTGCCAAATAGGAAATTCATGTAGACGATAGAAACACAAAAACGAAACAAAAACACCACAGATTTTTATATCGCATCTGATGCAATCAGCTGTTGAACAATCAATATTTTTAATCGAATAATTTAAGTTTCTTTTCACAAACACCGCGACTCCACCAGAAGCCATATTCACATTACAATTTGCAAATAGATCATAACCCGGTATTGTAAAACGAGAGAGTTCATGATTCTTAACCCAAATTTCACTCAGAAAAATTAAATCCGGAAAACTTTTCAACGACATTAAGTGCAAAACAAAGAAATCAAAATTTTGTCTCATAGAGCGAATGTTTTGATGGATTACAGAAAATTTAAAATCTTTTTGAGGATATTCTGTTTGCATCTTTTTCCAAAGTGTCATCAAAATTCGTTCACGAACGAATGCTGTGTGCTCCCAACAAACATTGAAAAAAGTGTGACACATTAAACAGGTGTTCGGGAGGACCCCCACCACTTATTCCAATATTATCCAAAAACTAATCAGTTCTTTGTTACTTAAGTCTCCATCTTTTTCCAAAGTGTCATTAAAATAAATTAATGAATGAAGTCTGTATGCTCCCAACAAACTTAAAAAACAAAGTGTGAAAAGTCAGCATTTGTATGGTAGACCCCCCACCACTTTGATCAATGTGTCCCAAAACATGATAATTATCTTTTCACACTAATTGAAACCCTATTCCATAAGTTTTATCATAATCACTTCATTATTGTAGGCTGTAGTGTGCATAAAGACACTGAAAAAACTTCAAAAAAGTACAAAAAAAATTTTTTTTACCGGAAGTGAAAAACCGGAAGTTGGGATGCAGAACTATTTTAAACCGTACTACACACTCATGTACCAAGTTTCATTCAATTCGCTTATCAGGTACAGAAGTTATAGAGCTTTTAAAAAAACAGGTGCTCCAGGGACCCCCCACCACTTTGTTCACTATCGCTCAAAAACTAATCAGTTCTTTGTCATACATGTTTGCGTCTTTTTCCAAAGTGTCATCAAAATTCATTTACGAATGAATGTTTTATGCTCCCAACAAACATAAAAACTTTGTGGAAAAAACCACCTGTTGTATGGTGGACCTCCCAACCCTTTATCCAATGTGCTCCAAAAGCTGATAAAATCTTTCTCATGTTATTTAAAAGCTTTTCTGTTTCATGAAAATCGATCGGTAATTGTAGGCTACAGTAGGGATAAACACCTGAAAAAAAAAACTTTTTAACCGGAAGTGACAAACCGGAAGTTGGTATGCGGAAATATTGGAAACAGTACTAAAACCTTATATACTAAGTTTCAATAAGATCATAGCCCGGGATCAGAAGTTATTCAAGATTTAAACTTAGAGGTGTTCGCGAGACCCCCCGCCATTTTGTCCAAATTTGAAATGAATCCAGATCTTCCATTTTCAAGTGAACCTGTATCATTTGCCAAAGTTTCATCAAGATCCTATGCAGAAATTTAAAATTGTGGTGAAGTAAAAAAATGAAAAAAACTATTGTAATTATTTTTACTTCACCACAATTTTAAATTGTGTGAAGTAATGCAATCTATCGTGAAAAAAAAAAAATCTTACATACCCCAAATTTTATTTTATCTTTTGTTTTGGACCATCCTCTATCTAAATAGCCAAAAAAAATTTTGGTGTACGTCTGTGTGTGGGTGGGTGGGTGGGTGGGTGGGTGAGTTTTCTGCATAGGATCTTGATGAAACTTTGGCAAATGATACAGGTTCACTTAAAAATGGAAGATCTGGATTCATTTCAAATTTGGACAAAATGGCGGGGGGTCTCCCGAACACCTCTAAGTTTAAATCTTGAATAACTTCTGATCCCGGGCTATGATCTTATTGAAACTTAGTATGTAAGGTTTTAGTACTGTTTCCAATATTTTTACATACCAACTTCCGGTTTGTCACTTCCGGTTAAAAAGTTTTTTTTTCAGGTGTTTATCCCTACTGTAGCCTACAATTACCGATCGATTTTCATGAAACGTTGCGAAAAGCTTTTAAATAACATAAGAAAGATTTTATCAGCTTTTGGAGCACATTGGATAAAGGGTTGGGTGGTCAACCATACAACAGGTGGTTTTTTCCACAAAGTTCTTAAGTTTGTTGGGAGCATAAAACATTCGTTCGTGAATGAATTTTGATGACACTTTGGAAAAAGACGCAAACATGTATGACAAAGAACTGATTAGTTTTTGAGCGATAGTGAACAAAGTGGTGGGGGTCCCTGGAGCACCTGTTTTTTTGAAAGCTCTATAACTTCTGTACCTGATAAGCGAATTGGATGAAACTTGGTACATGAGTATGTAGTACGGTTTACAATAGTTCTGCATCCCAACTTCCGGTTTTTCACTTCCGGTAAAATAATTTTTTTGTACTTTTTTGAAGTTTTTTCAGTGTCTTTATGCACACTACAGCCTACAATAATGAAGTGATTATGATGAAACTTATGGAATAGGGTTCCAATAAGTGTGAAAAGATAATTATCATGTTTTGGAACACATTGATCAAAGTGGTGGGGGGTCTACCATACAAATGCTGACTTTTCACACTTTGTTTTTTAAGTTTGTTGGGAGCATACAGACTTCATTCATTAATTTATTTTAATGACACTTCACAAAAAGATGGAGACTTAAGTAACAAAGAACTGATTAGTTTTTGAATAATATTGGAATAAGTGGTGGGGGTCCTCCCGAAAACCTGTTTAATGTGTCACACATTTTTCAATGTTTGTTGGGAGCACACAGCATTCGTTCGTGAACCAATTTTGATGACACTTTGGAAAAAGATGCAAACATGTATGGCAAAGAACTGATTAGTTTTTGAGCGATATTTAACAAAGTGGTGGGGGTCACTGGAGCACCTGTTTTTTTGAAAGCTCTATAACTTCTGTACCTGATAAGCGAATTGGATGAAACTTGGTACATGAGTATGTAGTACGGTTTACAATAGTTCTGCATCCCAACTTCCGGTTTTTTACTTCCGGTAAAAAATTTTTTTGTACTTTTTTGAAGTTTTGTCAGTGTCTTTATGCACACTACAGCCTACAATAATGAAGTGATTATGATGAAACTTATGGAATAGGGTTCCAATAAGTGTGAAAAGATAATTATCATGTTTTGGAACACATTGATCAAAGTTGTGGGGGGTCTACCATACAAATGCTGACTTTTCACACTTTGTTTTTTAAGTTTGTTGGGAGCATACAGACTTCGTTCATTAATCAATTTTAATGACACTTTACAAAAAGATGGAGACTTAAATGACAAGGAACTGATTAGTTTTTGGACAGTATTGGGATAAGTGGTACGGGGTCTCTCGAACACCTGTTTACTGTATCATCTTTTTTTCAATGTTTGTTGGGAGCACACAGCATTCGTTCGTGAACCAATTTTGATGACACTTTGGAAAAAAATGCAAACATGTATGGCAAAGAACTGATTAGTTTTTGAGCGATAGTGAACAAAGTGGTGGGGGGTCCCTGGAGCACCTGTTTTTTTGTAAGATCTATAGCTTCTGCACCTGATAAGCGAATTGGATGAAACTTGGTACATGAGTATGTAGTACGGTTTAAAATAGTGCTGCATCCCAACTTCCGGTTTTTTACTTCCGGTAAAAAATTTTTTTTGTACTTTTTTGAAGTTTTTTCAGTGTCTTTGTGCACACTACAGCCTACAATAATGAAGTGATTATGATGAAACTTATGGAAAGGTTTCAATTAGTGTAAGAAGATAATTATCATCTTTTGGGACACATTGATCAAAGTGGCGGAGGATCTACCATACAAATGCTGACTTTTCACACTTTATTTTTTAAGTTTGTTGGGAGCATCCAGATTTCATTCATTAATCAATTTTAATGGCACTTTGAAAAAAGATAAAGACTTTATTGACAAAGAATTGACTAGTTTTTGGACAATATTGGGATAAGTGGTGGGGTCCTCCCGAACACTTGTTTATTGTTTCAATGTTTGTTGGAAGCATACAACATTCGTTCGTTAAGTAATTTTGATTACACTTTGCAAAAAGATGCAAATATGTATGGCAAGGAACTGATTAGTTTTTTTAACGATAGTGAACAAAGTGGTAAGGGGTCCTCCAAGCACCTGTTATTTTGGAAGCTCAATAACTTCTGTACCTGATAATCGAGTTGGATGAAATTTGGTACATAAACATTTAGTACGGTTTACAACAGTTCTGCATCCTAACTTCCACTTGGTCACTTCCGATAAAATTTTTTTTACTTTTTCTCGTACAACAGAATTTATGTTTGTTGGGATACTACTGCCTGCTTTAATATTTTTATTATTAGAACTACGAAGTCCATAATATTGGTTAGCTTTTAATTAAAGTATTTTATGGATATTAGCTCATTATATATCCAGAACACTATGTTTCCAGAGCTGTGGTGAAGTCAGCCTATGCATCAGCGTCGCAATATTTTTTTTTTATATTAGTTAAAATTATATTAGAGTTTTATTTTATAAATTTAGTTATTGTAATTCTTGATTTAAGTTTTTTGATGTTATGTATTGAAAAGTAGAAGAGAATAAATACAATTATTATTATAATCAAAAAAAAATCATAACCGTTCTTATTAAATGTCTAGAATAATTTGAATTTTGTGTTAGTTTATAGTTGATACATACAGTGCTTCAAAAGCATAGGGTAATATTGAAAACGCAACATAAAAGAGTTGAGTGAGATTTTATGTTTCAGACTTTCATCTTAAATCGGTTAACGTGTTAACCTATTTTTCGTTGTCAAATTATTTTAGTTCAAACAAACATTTATTGACGCCCTAGGGACTTAAGTTGGGGTTGAGATAGGGTGTGTTGTTTAATGGTTAATCAAATAATATTGTTATTATATTTTTTGTTAGAAAAATTGCCAACAAATATACAAATATTTTTTTTGGACTGTTTGCTTTTGGTTATTGATTCCATTGAATTATGTTTTGTTCTATGAATTTCTTAGAAATTTTGTTCATTTCATGAATATTAGAATAGGTAATATTTTCTAACGAGGAAATGTCGCCGAAAAAATATATATTTTGTTTTGATTTTTACTTCACCACAATTTTAAATTACAAAGTGGTGGAGGGTGTCCCATACAGCTGTTTTTTTGAAAGTTCAATAACATCTGTACCTGATAATCAAATTGGATGAAACTTGGTACACAAGCATTTAGTATGGTTTACAACAGTTCTGCATCCCACCTTCTGGTTTTTACTTCCTGTAAAAATTTTTTTTTTTTAATTTTCGGAAGTTTTTTCAGTGTCTTTATGCACATTGCACACTACAGCCTACAATAATGAAGTGAAAGGTTCCAATTAGTGTAAGAAGATAATTATCATCTTTTGGGACACATTGATCAAAGTGGCGGGGGGTCTACCATACAACTGCTGACTTTAGTGAACAAAGTGGTAGGGGGTCCTCCGAGCACCTGTTATATTGGAAGCTCAATAACTTATGTACCTGATAATCGAACTAGATGAATCTTGGTACATAAACATTTCGTACGGTTCACAACAGTCCTGCATCCTAACTTCCGGTTTGTCACTTCCGGTTAATTTTCTTTTTTTACTTTTTCTCGTGCAACAGAATTTATGTTTGTTGGGATACTACTGCTTTCTTTAATATTTTTATTATTAGAACAAAGAAGTCTATAACATTGGTCAGCTTTTAATTAAAGTATTTGATGGATATTAGCTCATTATATATCCAGAACACTATGTTTCCAGAGCTGTGGTGAAGTCAGCCTATGCATCAGCGTCGCAATATTTTTACTTGTTTTAAACATATGAGCTTCACTAACGTGGAGAGAAGGAAATACTTAGGTTGAAAACTTACAACTGAAAACTGAAAAGCGAAGGATCCGTAACAAAACCTTATCTTATTCCCGATTTGGAATCGAAGCGGCGTCCTTTTGATCAGATTCACTTGCTTACCCCTTAGCACCCTCGACTAGTGACGAGATAAAAATTTGTTTTTGAACGGTCGACTTAACATTATACTTTTGTTGTATCAATCTTAGTTATCTTGAATTATATTATAGAATTACAATGCAAAATATTAGAAAATTAAAAATTGATTGCAGAAATTTCCAGTTCACAGCTTCCAAAATAATACACAAATTATTTCTGCTTATTAACTCTTAAAACTTTATTCACAATTAACTTTAAAAATAACTTCTGTTTTCACGATTTTATATGTACGGTACAACTTTTCGTTTACAATTAATTCAATTCTGTCTAAAAATGCCTGCTTAAATAATAAATTTCGTAGAATCTAAAAAAATCGTTATTCTACACATCGTTGATCCGGAATGTTCCGAAATAACAGATAATGTTATCTAACTGTGAAAAAAGATTATAGTAAACAAACCCAAAAAATATTTTTGACCCAAGAAGAACAACAACAATTCTATTTGTTTCAGGATCATTAGTGTTTTTTTATATTCTGCAGATGAATGTTGATTAGGAATTTGTTTTCGTAATTTTGTATAGGTTGCACTTATGTTGAATTGAATAGAATTTTGTGTTATGTTTCGTTACGATTTTGTTATAACCGTAGACCTATTATATAAACTAATGTTTCGTGTGCTAAATTGGTTATTGCCAGTTTTGGGTTTATTATTTGACGAATGGAGGAGATCAGTTCTTGTTGATTTGTAATTTTTGTTTTTATTTTTGATCTACGGGTATCACAACCCTACAACCCTACAAAAATTAAATTCAAGAGATAGATTGGAATTATATACGGCCTGAAGAGGCATCATATTTTGTTGATTTGTGATTTTTTTAATTTTTGATCGCCGGGTATGCGAAGCCCGCGTACTCCAATACCTGCTATTGAAATATGAATTAACGTCAGCTGTCACATACCATTGGCAATATCGGTGAGATATCACTAGCCAATATGATATTTTAGGGGCGCTGGCGGATCAACTCTTTTTTAACTAAATAATTAAAAGGATAACCAATATCTTAATGTATTAAAAAACTCCGTCTGAGCATAAAAGGATATTTTTTTAAAAATCAAATAGTTCGTTTTCTTACATCAAGCACCACAAACAACATTTTATACTATACATATTTTCACCATCACCTCACATAATTACTTAAAACTATAAACAGTAAAAATTAATTTTACTTCGGTCTGAAAGACCTAAGTATTACATTCATGAGCTCAAAGTGAAATTCTTACCCCCACTTTTTTTGACATTTCTCGACGTTTTAGGACCTACTGATTCTAAAAAAGCAAAAAAAAATGTATGTCTGTCTGCCGGCCGGCCGGCCGGCCGTCATTACCTACGCTGCAGGGAAAACCGCTGGAGGGATTTCAAAAATTTTTTTTTCTAAAAATAGGTATTCACAAGGGACAGGTCCGAAATGACGCTGTGTTCGATAACTGTACCGGAAGTGTGTCAAAAAATCATTATGTGTGTCAAAAATAGCAAATTTTCATATTTTTGGCTTAAAAAACGTTCATTTTAAGTGATTACGAGTAGGAACATTAAATTTGGAGAAATCTTGATGGTCGGGATTGGTATGTAAGATCAAAAACTAGATTATTGCATTATAAGTTTGTCAAAAAAATGTTGTCAAATGTGTCAAAAGAAAGATTTTTATTTATTTTTTACCTAATTTTTTGGAAAAAAAAAAAATAAAATTAATTGTTTGTTTGAAATGCAGTTTTATTATTATTATTGAGAATTATGGCATTATGAGGTTGTCAAAAAAATGTTGTCAAGTGTGTCAAAAGAAAGGTTTTTATTTATTTTTTACCCATTTTTTTTAGAAAACAATAAAATTAATAGTTTGTATGACATGATATTTTATTATTATTATAGAGAATTATGGCATTATAAGTTTGTCAAAAAATAATGTCAAGTGTGTCAAAAAATGATTTCATTTATTTTTTTAAAATATTTTTGGAATTTTGAAAAAGTTTGTATTTTTGATTTTGTAATAATTTTTGCAATATTTTTAGAATATCGGCAAAAGTTTTAATTTTTGTTTTGTAAGAATTTTTGAAATATTTTTAGAATTTTGAAAAATTTTAAATTCTTGATATTATTATAATTTTTGGAATTTTGAAAAAATTTACAATTTGTGATTTTGTAATAATTTTTGCAAATTTTTAAAATTTTGGAAAAAGTTTGAATTTTTAAGAATTTTTGAAATGTTGGAATTTAGAAAAAATTTAAATATTTGATTTTATTCTAATTTTTGGAATATTTTTGGAATTTTGAAAAAGTTTGACTTTATTTAATTTTTACAAAATTTTTGGAATTTTGATTATAATTTTCTGGCAACGTATTGATGTTTCGTGTTAGTTGTGTAGTAAATTTTTAAACTGAGATAAAAAATGCTTGTACTTTAACTAAGAGTCATGTTTGATATACATCGCTGCCCAAAACTAAAAACCATGTCCTCATAAAAGTTTTTTGCCGAAAACTATATCAAAATCTTTAACCCAGACCGAAGTCTTGATATCTCAGAGCTGTGAGATTTCAGCCCCTCCATATTTTTCTATTTCGTTTATGGGCTATTATTTTGAAAACGTACATCGAAAAAAAAAACAACTATTTTTAAAAATCTGAAATTTTGATATTTTGTTGGTATTGACGAAAGGAAAAAAGTTATTTCTGCTTTTATTTTTGTGTACTCTGAATCGGAGTTATGCGCGGTTGAATTTTTAGGCTTTTTCACGTAGTTTTTGGTAATGGTGGCAATGTTTTGTGAATAGGTGCCACAAATTTCATCCGACTTACGTATATTTTTGCAAGTAAAAAGGAAAATAATTGAATAATTGAAATAAGTAAGTTTAAAATTAATAACTTTTCTCTTTTCCGCTAGACGGCGCGTAAAACCTTGGTTTACTTCAAAGCTCATATCTCAAAAAGTCACTTTTTTTTTTTTGTTTTTCACAAATTTTAAAGTAAACATATGCTGCTATGAAATTGAGAAATAAAAAGTCAGCAATTCAATATGGATTTTTTCTTACGATTTTTTAAAGTTTGGTATATGAAAAATTCACATGTGTTTTTTTATTAAGTTAATAATCCTGTACTAAATGTGGATCTAATACATTAAACATTTCATATTTTAACACCTGCAATAAATTTGAACCATTTTCTGTGCGGTTAAATGGTTAAAAACTTATTAAAAATTAATTTAAGTTAAGTGGTAAAATAAAGGAATTTAAATTATTAAAAGGGTGTGTAAAATGTTTATTCAATAATAAGGGAACCGTCGCAGCACCTAGGAAAAACACAAACAAAACTGATAACACAGTTGTTATTGAAAATGAGGTCGCATGCACTGAATTCAACGCTCGTTCAGTTATATGGTTCGATCGTCTCACCGATAGCAGAGGTCACAAGTTAGAAGACTTCATCTCGCGATGGGGTCTTTTTGTGGCTAACACACCTGGGAACCTAAGCACGTTTGTACACAATGGTGAGTCTTCTGTGGACGTTACCATTGTATAAAAAAATATGGTAAAGCGTATTAAAAACGGGAAAGTCCATGAGGGCTGGACTTCTAGTGACCACCGTGCTATCTCTTTCGAGATATTAGGCGAACAGAACTGTTATGCTGGCGTCTCTCGTGATGATTATAACAAAAACAATTTAAATGTTGTTATGGTGAAACGTATCCACACAGATAAAAATAAAACCAGCGGCAACTTTTTTAGTGGGTGCATATGTTTGATGGAGACATAAAAACCAAACGCGTTTTCTTATATCGATGAAATCGAGTTCTATGTTTTCATCAACTATAAATACATGAATCTTACTACACACGTTCTCATTTGGTAACTAGAATTTTGACATTTGTTGGACGAGCAATCATCCATTAGTTTATTAATAGTGAATATAAGAAAAAATTAATTTTTTCTTTCTTTTTAAAAATCAAAAAGAAGAAGGAAAGAATAAATACAAAAAAATCTTCTAATGTCGAATTCTTTTCACCCAAATCCATCAAAAAAAATTGATGTAAATCAAAAATTTTGTTCTTTTCACCCAAAAACATCAATGTTTTTTCCGATTTACATCAAAAAAAAAATGTGCATTTTTTCGTAAATTTTTTTGAAATTACTAATATCAACAAAGAAAATTTAAAAAATAAACGTTTTGTTTACGACAATTTTGATATAACGATGAATTGTTTAATTTTGAAGAATTAATTATTGTGTTTTGTATTATATATGTAAAATATAATGTAACTAGCATTTAATAAAATAACTCCTAATAAATAAAAAAACTCTAAAATGGATTTATTAGAATTAAAATATTATATTTCATTGGGTGGATGAAAAAAGATGCATCATAGAAAAAAACGAAGACGCTTTTCTCTAAAATGAAGTAATTTAAATTGAAAACAAATATGAATGAATAAACCAAAATTGTTTTATTTACAAATTAATTGAAACTAATATAAATATTTCAATACGCAATTGCAGAATATGCTATTATACGAAATTTTTCAAATTTAAAAGTAGACAACCGCCATTTAATATCACTAATACAAACATATTTCACATCAACTTTTGTTTTTTGTTCTTTTCAGACCCGAATTTATAAATTGATTTAGAAAAGTCAAAAGAAAACTACATAAGTCAATGTTGTTATGTATAATGGTTGTTGGCCATTTGTTTTGTTGTTGTTAAGTTAACTAAAATTAACTTTTTTTATTCCTTAATTTACGTGCTAGTGTTATATAAAATTAACTGCTTAGAAGAAATAACTGGAACTGTCAAACATTAAAACAAAGGTAGTCTTGCTTTATTTAATTTTTTTTTGTAATTACTGTGATATTAATAATCACAGCTGAACCATAAATAAACATTTTCCACTCCGTGGCTTTAAGATTGTAATTGCATGATATATATATATAATAAATAGAATTTGATATTATTCCTATCGCTAAGACCAAAAAGCTTTAAACAATTTTTTTTTCATTTAAATGGAGTAATTACGTTCATAAACCGAAATAAGATATTTTGATGATTCATTTCCTTTTTGGATTGTGATATTAAAACAAAAAAAAAATTCTTTCGTTCTGCAACTTCCTCTGGTGATATTGGTGAGCTGATGCATATTGTTGTATAATACTAATCAACTTTTAAGCACCGGCGCTTGAATCAACCGTTACATAGTCTCGCGTATACAGTTCAACCTGTAATCTCGTTAGCTTGGTTAAACAGTGTTATTTAATACCGGCATTGATTTAACCTCCAACCAAACTCGCATGATTCAGCAGTTTCATAATTTTTTTGTACAATTTGTTCAACATTCATCCACCATTGCAAGATTCAATAGTTTTATCTTGCTACAATTTGTTCAACATTTATCCACAACCGTATGATTCAACAGTTTTATAATTTTGTTCATATGATTATCCTGGAAGAGATGACCGGCTAATCCGACCAGGAAGAAGGAGCGAGATCTACTACTAGCATGGGGTGAGTTCACATTTACTTATCTCTACTTACATGTTTTATTCTGGTTTTGAATAAATTATTTAAACGGGATGAGTCTGTCCAAGATAAATGATGTTTATCTTGGACAGACTCATAATCAAGAAATGATTGTTTATACTTTCTGTATTAAATAAATAAATTGTGGGGCTCGTGACGGTCGTGGCTGCTTCTACCTGAGACCCGATCCGTTTGACAAACGATACACGCGTAAATTTCACTAATTTGTACTGGGCGGCAGGTATAATTTCTCGTTCCCACAGGCTGAAGTTAGCTTTGGGTTCAAAATCTAACTAGGTGCGCGGCCTGCCATAACAATTCCATTGCTTTTCCAATGGAACCAGTTCTCCTTTACAATGTAAATGCTACCAACTGGGAATTTCTACTCTTAATCTGCAACTTAATATTAAGCGCATAGAAACACGAACCGGAGAGATTGACTATCCTCCCTTACGGATGTCATACAAAAAGCTTGTGAAGACGGCATACCACGGAAATCCAAATGCATAAAAACAAATGGGTTAAACTGGTGGACCAATGATCTAAGTCAGCTCAAGAGTGAGGTAAATCGGTTAAAAAGGAAATACCAAAAAGAATGAGATTCAGGTCTGAGGTTGCAAAAACAGGCTGCATACCGTAACCTTCATAACACATACACAAGGAAGGTTAAAATAACTAAAGCGGAAAGCTTTAGGAACCTTGTCACTGAAGTAGGCAACAAGGATCCATGCGGCTTTATATACAAATATCAGACAGGGAAGCTTGCTCAACATAGAGTGCATGGTAGGGTCACTCCGTACGGAAATAACATGCACTCATGGAGTACCTCAAACAAAGTGTTACTTGATACATTACTACCTAATGAAACGGAGGATTCTCCCGAGCACGCGGAAATCAGAAGGGTAGCATTGCTACCTTATGACTCTCGTGATGACTCGAACTTCACGGGCGATGAATTTGAGGAGGCTGTGATGAGTTTAAAACGTGGCAAGGCCCCTGGTTCTGATCAAATAGAAGTAAAAGTTGTACAGCAGTCCTGGAAGGTTTTAGCTCCTACTTGCAAAACTCTTCAACGGTTGCCTCAGATTTAGTGTATTTCCAAAGGAGTGGAAATTTGGTCGAGTAATTCTAATACCAAAAGCTGGCGAGTAGCATAATTGGATGGTATGATTTGGGATCTGAAAGATCCTTTTTCAGATCCCAAATCATACCATCCAATTATGCTACTTCCCGTACTGGGCAAAATTTTTGAAAAATTGATAAATAATAGGCTACAAAAATGCATCGATTTTATTTTATCATAGGCATTTTCTTTAATAAATCGGGTGCTTTCGATAATCTTTGGGGGATTAGTGTTATGAGCTACCTTAGATCGATAAATTGTCCTAGTAATCTACAGGGTGTCCCACGAAAGTTGTCCCACCGGTTAACTGGGGATACCTTGGAGTAGCGCTAACAACTTTTGTTCAAGCATTTTGCGAATAGTTCTTTTGTTTCGCGGAAAACGGTTTGTATTGTTTTTATTCCTTATCAAATTAAAATGCCTTTAAATTCAATAGCAAAGAAGCTAGGAGGTCGCAATTTTTCATTTTTTGATTTACAAGTTTGTGTATTAAAATGGGTGAACATTTGACAAAGATTACTTTGATACTTTTGACGCTATTCCTTTACAAAGTCAATTTTTAGTTAAAATTTTAAAAAAATAATTTTTTGCTTTTCATTGTTTCAAAAACGGTGATATACGTCATAATTTTTTTTTCAATGGAATTGTTCCTTGAAATGTCAACTTGAAAGTTACTTTGGTTAAAACCAGTATAATCCACTTCAGTTATCTCAAACCAGAAATATCTCTCAAGCTTTCCAAAGAAGAATGGAAATGTGTATGGCGAATGAGGGTGGACATATTGAAAATTATCTTTAATAAATAAAAATAACTTAATATTTTTTATTAATAATTTCTTTTGTGTTTTATTACGAGGTGATTTAAGTTAAAATTGATTGATCAAGCTCAAAATAAAATTTTGAAGTTTTACTTTTAAGAGCTAGCTCAAGATGGTCTTGAAATTTTTGGTTTTAACCAAAATAACTTTGAAGTTGACATTTCAAGGAACATTTCCATTGAAAAAAAAATTATGACGTATATCACCGTTTTTGAAATAATGAAAAGCAAAGTATTATTTTTTTAAAACTTTAACTAAAAATTGACTTTGTAAAGGAATACCGTCAAAAGTATCAAAGTAATCTTTGTCAAATGTTCACCCATTTTAAAACACAAACTTATAAATGAAATAAAAAAAACCGCGACCTAGCTTTTTCGCTATTGCATTTAGAGGCATTTTAATTTGATAAGGAATAAAAAAACAAAACAAACCGTTTTCCGCGAAACAAAAGAACTATTCGCGAAATGCTTGAACAAAAGTTGTTAGCGCTATTCCAAGGTATCCACAGTTAACCGGTGGGACAACTTTCGTGGGACACCCTGTATATACAGACTGCTTGGCAATTATCTACATGAAAGGAGGGCAATAATAACCCTGAGGTTAGGGATAGGAAACGAGCAACTTATAAATTTTCGACTGAGATAATAAAATATTATTTCTAATAGTTACACAGCATTAACCAGATACAGTTACGTCGGCTAATACATGGTTGAGTACATGGCAACCTCTGTAAAAAAATTTTAACTAGGAACAGAGAGACGAACGAATTAAGTTAAGAGTGGCAAAAAACATTTACCTTTATTATGTAACGGAACAATGAGAGCCAGTTTCCATTCAGCAGGTAGTTCGTCTTGATACCAGATTGCAAGAATCAGAGCGTTTATACGAGAGAAAAGAGCTGCTCCTCCATTTTTAATAAGTTCTACGGGGATGCCATCGATACATGGTGGTTTGCTATTTTTCAGTTTGTTGATGGATCGAAATCAAAAACATTCATAAACCTTAATCGGATATTGATACTCAACAACTATTTCGAAAGGGTCCTGTTCACAACTATTATGCTGTTCCAATAGATTAAATTAATTTCGTTTATCACGTTCTATTAATCTTTATTTATGTTTAGCAAAGACATTTTCATTGTACTAATAACAAAGCCTCCTGACAATTTAATTGACAACAAAATCCCTAGAGGATCATAAAACAATAAACGTTTTTCCCACAAATTAAATCACACAGAAAGAAATTACATAAATCTCTTGTCCTTTAATCTGAGCAACATTGAAATTAATTCTTTAAATTGTAAGAGTTGGTTGATAAGTTTTTAAGGTGATACAATTGGCATAACATACACTTTTAGGGGTTACAACAAAGTGCTTGCTGATTTTTATTGTCCTGGCATAGGCAAATGGATTTGCTAATTTAAGAAAAACACTTATCAATCCGCCAACGTATGTATTGCTTTAACTTTACAATATAGTTCTTAGAGATTATTTTTATTTCCACATCAAGTGATCAATCATTTAGCTAATGTATAATCTGTTATCTGACGAAAATTAATTTTCCTTATGTTCCGTTCTTATTTCTTGTTGTTTTTTTTCTTTTGGAAGTTCGTTATGTGTTTCTTTTTGATTTATAACGATTTTCTTGGTTTTGTTCTTTTGGAATGAAAATGAGAACGAACGGAAATTTGGATTTTTGTTTGAGGAGGTAATTGAAAATGTTTATGAATTAAAATAAATATCGAATCAAAATTTTGTAAATTAGAATATGTCATATCAAATATAAGTCTTAAGGTTGTTTGCCATTTAAAACAAGTAGAGTGAAACATTGGAAAAATATGGAGGTGGTTTATTAAATAATTATATTTGTGGTATCGGTTTTTAACACTTGTTTTATCGTTTTTGATTGATTGTTTATTTGAATTAAAATTTGGTCTTGGTTAGATCTAACGTAACAAGATTATGACCTTTCCCCTCCAACCATGTACTTTAGGGCGTACTTGGTGAAATTTATCAACAACTCTGTATCATTTGTTGTTGCAGCTTAAGCTAAAAAACTATGAACCCAAAAGACTGTAAGTGTAGGAGCAGTCTCAATTTAGTTAGGGACGCGAAGAGTTATATTTTTTCCACTCTGGTAATGACATAAAAACATTGTCTAACCATCAGTTATAGACTAAAATCAGTGATCGAGAATACTGCCACAAACAATTATGATGCTAACCAAACATGAAAACTTTAACGCTGTAAAAATTCTATATTAAAAAATTGATCACTATAACCTTTAACTATTCTTCTATTCAATTTTATATTTTGTTATTTAAAATAACAAAACATAGGAAAACTAACTATATTATAACAATTTTTCTTTTTTATTCAATTTCGTCAGTTTACTTTTTTTCCAGATTTTATTTCCATTTTCCTTCATTCTAATTGTGAATTGAAAATTCTGACATAAAATAATATAAAACGAAATAAGAAGTTAAATGAGTTTATATAAAAAATAATAAATAGTACATTATGATGCTAGGACGTAAAGCTAAAGATTTTGGACGTTTGTGGAGTTTGCAAATCGAGCCGAGATTTGCACCCACATTAAGCCCAAAATAGCTTACGTCCGTGCATCATATACTATTTTTTATTCGCCGCAAGCAAAATATTTAAAAAAAAATGTATATTCTAAATTAAAATTATAAATTTGCACAAATTTTAAAATAAAAATATGTGGAACAAGTAACCTTTGACAAAATATTTGTTATTCTTTCCAAATTATTGTGTAGCTATGACAACAAATGATAACAACCATTTTAAGTGGAGAATGAAATTTTGAACTTAAGGGTTGCTTTGATAAAAATTTTTATTTTTCATAGAATTTAAACAAATACAAATGCTTTTTACTTTTTTGGACGTAGCTATGACAACAAAATAAATAGTTGAAAAGTGATACTTTAAGGCCGCAAATCACAGTAATAAAGTAACACTTTAATATGTAGGCGAATAAAAAGGAAATTTTTTAACGGAAATCAAGAAGATTTGTGCGATTTTTTGTCATTATTGTTCTGTAACTCAAGGATATGATATTTTTTTGTGTTATTGAATAAAGCTGAACGATAGATAAAAAAATAAAAAAGTGATGTGGAAGTATATAGTTGTGGATTTTAATTTTGGAATAAAAGGATGTAAAAATTAAATCGTTTAGTTAGGAAAATCTTTTCTTTTTATTATATTCTTGTTTTTGGAATGGAGTCAGCTTATAAGTGTTAATGTGAAGTCTATTTCTATGATATACATAAGATTCATGGAGCATAAATGAATAAAATTATCTTCAAAACTGTGAGAATTGTGTATTTCATTCATTCAGATGTGCGGTAAATTATTTAAATAATAAACATCTGCCTCATATTTGTACTGATGTATTTTATAGAAATTTTTTGTAATCTTTAGAAATTAGTTCTGACTAAGAGTACTGCTTAGTTCGTTAGTAATAATAAAATAAAAATGTAAAAATTATTTTCAAGTGTTTTATTGTTAGTAAACATCAAGTGCAATAATTATATTATAGTATTATATGTTTTAATTATAAATCTTTTCAATAATGTTGATCTCTTTTCCTTTTATAGTTAACCTAGTTAACTCTTCGCTACTTTAAACTGTAGTTAAACCTTACCATAGACAAGAATTTTTATTTCAGACGCATTTTCCCGCATGGAGGGATCAGTTTTTATTGTTTTCTAAATTTTTTTATTTTCGATCTACGGGTGTAACAACCCCACGTACTCCAGTCCCTGCTTTTGACATACGAGCTAACGTGAGATATCACATACCACTGGCAATAGCAGTGAGATATAAATAGCCAAGGTGACATCTTATGGGTGGTGGCGGATGAACTGTATTCAGTCAACGGCAGCACCCTCAATCTTATCTGTGAAATAATCCTTGATGATGAGATGCTATTGCTTCCTCGAAGAAACAAGCTTTCATAGTTCATAAAACCATGTGTGGGCTTTAATCATTAAGAAAGACAGTGCGTCACAGGATCAGGGAATGTGCCACTGGCTGGATTATTGGCACTACATTTTTGTTTTGTTTCAGCAAATTTTTGTAAACATTCGCTATTTACTTTTATTTTCTCTTTTCATAAAATATTGACCTATGTCATATTTTGTCAGTGATAGGATTTATTCTTTAGTTATCCCTTCTTTAACAAAAAATATTAAAAAAAAACCAAAAAAAGAAAGATTTACGTCCATCAACACCTTTGAACGTATGTTGTTGTGGGACCTTGGTCGTAAAAGGGGTTTATGTGTTGTTGTGACACATATACTACACAACGCATTTTACTAAAAAAAATTTACCTACGGTGGATCTAATGATTCCTTTTTTATTTTTTTTATTGGCTCCAAAGTTTTGATTAAAATGTTGAGTTGCCGTGACACTCAAAAACATTCAATAATCGGTTGCCACAATCAGGTTTGAAATGGCGGTTTTTTGAAAAATAGCCTTCATTATCTTGCGCAAAAATAACATTTATCAAAAAATGTTGCTTTTTATTGTTCTTTATTAAATTACTAGGAAACTAAACGACGTTTAATTCATTTGCATTTTTGTTATACCAGAAACAAAAACAAAATATTTTATTACTCTTTTATCATAATCTGTTATGAAGTGTGATTCAAACTTCGTGATTGAGAGTCGAACCATTCTCCCCCCACGCATTGGATTTGCCTGAGCCGAAGCTTTCATAGTTGCTTTCGTTTTTTCTTTTGAACGAAGTTTCATATACTCAATCGGTAGTCGTCATCTACAATGGTTTCCGTTTAAAAATTATCCTAAAACAGTTGTGTGCTATTTCCCAATGTAATTTCCTATATTCAATTTGTAATCGTTGGTCGCTGTCAAGTTGTCATAAAACAGTTGTACAATACCATTGATTCATAATCGCGCTATTTTCATGTATAATTCTTGCAATCGTATCATAATCAATGTTTATCATTTAATTCTTTTCAATTTTTTTATACCAATTAGCCATGTAAATTTATTATAAATAATGAACGAAGGAAATACCCCAGAAACCAACCTTACCATGTTTATGGATTTGTTGTGGTTCAAAAGCGGCGTGACTTATGCTTTAAATACGTGATTGAAGACATGAAGTTTCACTTAGTCTGGCATTGACTTTTCGATCTGAACTGTGTTGTCTAATTTGACAAGTTGTGATGACGTTTTTTTTGTTAATCGTACATCTTGAATGTCGACATTAGAAAATATTTTTTTTATTGAATTAGCGACAGTGTGCTTAAAAATTACTTAGTCAAATTTATGTAGTTTAAAATAATACCAATTCATGGGGTTCAAGTTTGCCTATTTAGTGCCAGTGAACCAAAATAAAAGAAAAAAATTATTTATATGTTTGTGCCGTTGCGAGTGCCATTTTTGCTCGGTCTGTTTTTATCGGATTAATTGTGAAATTTTGTCAATTTTTGTTGTGAATGTCTACATTTTAGAATAGTTTTTTTTGTGAAATTCACGACATTTTCTCTTAAAATTAAGTAGACAAATTTATGTAATTTAAATTTAACAACTTTATCGAGTTGAAGTTAGAATGTTAATTTCAAAAGTCCAATTAATGCCAAATAATCAAGAAAAAAAAATAATAATCGCTAAATGTTTGTGAAACTATCTATTTATTTAGTTAAAATTTAATCAATTTATTTATTTACAAAAAAAAATTCTTTCGCTGTATGTTTGTGAAGATATCTAGTTAATTAAAGAATCGTAAATTATTTAGTTAAACTTTGAATTTAATATTTAATTCATATTGAGTGTCAGTGACTAGTAAAATTTCCTAGTATAATTATATTCCATGTATCAATCAAATTAAATGAAAATTAAAACAAATGAAATGAAACAAAAATTATATATATGATATGGGTGCCATGATTTATCCAGTTATCAGAATCCATAAACTATAGGTGTCCTTGAAGCTGTTTTGGTAGATAGATTCAATGCTGGACGTCATTTCCAAATTAGGGCGATAACATCTATCCCAAAAAAGTTACAAGTGATCTTGAGGCTGTCTGGATTAGTGCTTTTCATGGCGTATTGCAACCATTAACGTTGTTTGCAAGTTGTTATCATCATATTCATCACCGAGTGTTAACGATTATCTACCGTTAAATTGCTACCGTCACAGTTTCCAGATTGATTTATTATATCTATCATAAATTTTTACCAATTTCTACAACCGTTAATTTATCTAAAATTTGGATCTTAACAACGGTTGTAATTTGCAATCACCTTGGCCGAGTTCTGGTCTATGTATGACCTGATGGAGATGAGCGGCTGAATTTGAAGGATAGGAGAGTAGGACTGGACAACGTTATGAGGTGACTCATATCTGGATTTTATTTTATTTTTTTTTGAATGAATGTTTATAATTATGTATGTAGGTGTACGAGTGTGTGTATATGGATATGTGGATGGGGATATGTATGAGCGAGTGTATGTGGTGCATTCGCGTATGAGTCAGAGGAGAATGTGTTAGATTAAATGAGTTTATTTCCACACAACAATGATGTCTACGGCTATCATAAGTAGCAAAGACTACCTATATTTTTTTATTTTAGAAGTCAAATCTGTTTTTATTCAATCACATCAAGCCAAGATCTGCCGTTATTTGTGGATTCTGATGTTATATTTTAATTTAATTTAAACAAGGGTTAATAATAATTGATGTTGGGATTGTTGACTTTGCACAGACGCAATAACACCAAACCGATACATGACATGAACATACTTTAATTTATAACATAGCCTGGGTGTGGTGTTATAAAAGAGGGATAAATAGGAATTCTGTATCATTGTTATTTTTACAAACCAGCAAATGGACCTATTATATGAATATATTACTTCCTACTGAGAAAACGTTAAAGGTTAACAATTTACAGTAAAACAAACAAAATGATATTTTTTTTACTAGTTCTGTCCAAAGTTTGAATGCGCGAAATTTTTACTGTTAGAAAACTTACAATATAGGTTACCATTTGGTCCATGGAATTATATATGAATGTAACCGATTACCACAATAATCGAATAAATGATTCAATCACTAACGGGACTTTTCAAATTATTTTACCGCTATGTTGGTGTAAAATTTCATCCTTAAGTACCGCCCTTGTTTTTACTTGTCTTTGAACATAAAGTGTATCACAATGAAATCTCTATGTGGTGGAATGTTAGAGTGGAAGTGAAGGATGAACATCTTGAAATGTTCAACTTAGGGGCATGGATGTAGGTATGGGTGATTGTGTGCATGTGTGTGTAAGTGTGCGTGTGTGTATATAGGTGAGAGTGCGCGAGTGTATGAGGAGTGAAAGTGTGAAATAGTGTGATGAAGTAGAGGGTTGGGCGTGGGGATCGTGGTTCTTTTCGCGTATGAGGGTCGCCAGAGTCTCAGGCCTTCACTTGCTTATTTTCTCCTATCTGTTCTTATCATGTTTCACGCGTACTATTGTTTATTTGTGCTGAAGTAGCAGGATTTCTTTCTCGATCCCATAGATTGCAGCTAGTTTGGGGCTATTAATACAACCTCGCTAGGTACGCGACCTGCTATGCCACTTCGTTGTTAGTCAACGAAGCAGCGCTTCATTACAAATCCTTAACTATTACACCAACAAATTGTGTAATTAATCAGTTTCTTTACAATTTAAGTTACAAGTCATCCTGTACAAAGTTCATGTAAGTCAAAAACAAGGTGTTTAAACCATCTTCAAAAACTCCTAAGGGAAATGGTGTTTCTTGTCTGCTATTATATACTGAAAACTCGGTCATGTTTCGCTGGGGCGTAGACCTTGCTTGCCTAGCATGCATACCTTATCAAAATTCCAAATTAAGATTCCCAGAGAGCGCACAAACCTTAGTGCAACCCAAGTTATATATATGGACGTATGGTCGAAGGTCTGTTGGTCACCCTTATTTCGTTCATCTCGTGGTGTCAACATGACAAAATTTAATTATTTATTTAGATTTTTCAATAATTTTCTTTTCACTTGTTTTGTTTTATTTCTTACCTCCTATCTTGAATTTTATTATATGATAAGATTGGTTGTTTAGTTACTCATTTAAACAAAATGTTTTGGTCAAATTATGACAAAAAAACAATGCATATTTGACACAAGATTTGAACTGCAAATTAAAAATATTTGTGGATTGAATGCCAAACATAGCATAGCGTAGCGTGCAACATCATCTTTTTCTTACAGAAACAAAAGATTCTGAAACCTATTCGTCTGAAGTCTGACATAACACTAAATCCCAAATAGAGGCTAAAATCTGTTTTTCAGCTTCATCAAGTTACATATGTGCATACATTCATAGGAGTGTTGCATAGGCTTTACAAATTTTGTAGCATCAAAATATGCCTGAAATTTTATTTTCTACATTAGCTTTATACCGGTTCCCAAAGAAACATAATCCCAATTTTTTTAATCGCCTGAATAATTGTAGAGATTGGACTTTTTATTAGAAAGAAAAAATAAATGGACTGAAATGCTGAATTTCCACAGGCGAATCGCATTTGGAACTTTGTTGTTCCAACCTCAACGATCGTCGCAAATCATTCCTTCGAGCTTCACAATTTCTCCAAGATGCCAATACATGTTGCTTTTACTTTACAACTTCCAAAATTAACTCTGCCTAGCACAACTTATGTCGGGTGTGTGTCCATCAAAAAATTAATAGGCAAAAGCACTCGTTTAGATATCCAAATATTTGTTTTTTAACCGATTTGTATGTTATTCTTTAATGCCTGGATTATCACTCATCAAATCTTTGCGTTTTCTACACAATCAATTTTTTTATTTTACTAATATTAATGAATATCCAATTGTGCAATAGCGATAGTTATTGAGCACGACCAGTGAAAATAACTTCGTCTATTACTATACATTAATATTCATAACCTTGAGATTCAATCGTCATTTAAAAATCGTAGAACCATTACTATGTATTGATTTTAGAGATGGAGCCTAGTTTTGGCAAAATCTTTCCATTAAAATTTACCCCAGGTTTGCAAGTTACGCCGTTCCCAAGATAATAGTTTTCCAGATAAAAATTCCCAAAATTGGTTAAAATTTTGAATTTTAAACAAAACAGACCGTAACGGGATAAATTGAACAAAATAAAACTCAGAGACGAACTATAAAGAATTATTTATTATATTTTTACAATACAAAAAAAGGACTCTATGATGAATCGAAAGTACTTACATATTTTTGTTTTATCTATCGCACATTTGGAATATGAGTGTGGTAGTAATAAATAGAAAAATTATTTTAAATACTTGTTATAGTATGATATATGAATGGAAATATTTATGCATTTATTGTAGTATATTTTGTTTTAGGTTTAAGAAAAAATTAATGAATGAAGTTTTTTAAATTTACAAATAAAGGATATGTATTTGTAATTTGTAAAGATATGTATTTTGATTTATGGTTTGAATGAAAATATCATAGACATTTGACTCTTGATTTAATAAAAAACGCTTGTTACTTTTCATATCATTTCATCCATGATTATTGTTTGAGGCATTATGGTATTGAAACTGCAGAAGTGTTATGAGATAATTAAATCTGTAAGGATTGTAATGTAACAGAACATAGAATCATAAAAAAAGTGTAACAATCAATATATTTTGAAATATGTATAATAAAAACTGAGTAAAACAATCATACATTTGTAAGGTTTATTTTTAAAGCTTTATCTAATTTTAAATAGCTTTCTGTAGAAGCCTTTCAAACTGTTAGTTTAGATAAAATATGTTGTAGGTGAATGACTATAAGTCAAGCGAAAATCAGTGGAGCTGATATGGAAAATATATGTTCGTACAAATAAATCGTTTAAATTTTCTTAGCTCATTTACGTATATTCTTAATCTTAAAATAATCAAAAATGTACAATGTTTATAACAAGAACCAATAAATATTAACCAATAAAAATTTCAACTTTACTTTGTTTTTACTTTCTATTACATCTCATCAAGTCAATTTTTATAACAAATACGAAGCGGTAGGGATCAGAAACCATAATGTTGTTATCAAGATAACAACATTATAACATATTATATTGAATCAAAAATATCATTTGATATTTTTATAACTTATTCAATAAAATTAAAATTATATATCTTAATTGAAAATCCAAAAGGTATTTTCAATTTGAGTTTTGCAAATTGTATAATTGCAAACAATTTTTGCAAATTGTATGTATCATTGTACCATAAAGGCACAAAAAGATCAACATATAAAGTTTTTCGATATCATGGAGCTCTGAAAAATTATTATTAATTTTATTTATCTATCAAACGAAGCCTCTTATAATTTTTCAGAAATATTAAAAGACTTATAGAATGAAATAAAATGTTTTAAGTATCAAAACGTAAAAACTGAATTTTTAGAAAACATTCCCAAGGGAAGTAAACCCAGTGCTGTATGACAAATGTCACCAAATATAAGTGGTTCTATGGATGATTGATTCCCATAGTTTAGTTGATACTGTGATGATGAATCCAATTGAGTTGCGTCAATGCGGCGTTATTAAATTTAATGACAGGACGACCTTGAAGAAATGACATTATCGTTGATAAGCCAACAATTACTAATTCAGAATTCAAAGAATTATATTTTAGAGACTCTACAGCAGCTATTCGTAGATCTGGGAATTGTCTGGTAATTGCATTAAAATGTGCTGCAGCCATAGCGCATGTGTTGATAAAACGGTTAAAACCTCCTTCAACTAATCAACTAATTGTAATGTTCCATTTCCAGCATTTCTAACGCACTCAGCTTTTATTTGCTTTTTTATTGGAAGTTCACTCTTTTCTTCTACGCTAAATGACATATCGTTTTTATAAAAAGTTGATTAGATTCATGAGTTATGAAATAAATTTACCAACAGCCAAATCAATGAAATATACCATACATATATGGACCACCCTCTATTTAATAAATAAAATATTTGTTCTTACATGGCGTTGTTTTTTTTAAATTTTATTTCATATATTTAATTCATTGCAGATAGATAAATAAAACAATTAAATTAATCATAAAAACAAAAGAGAAGATTATGTGTGACATGTGGCTTGTGACATGCCAAAACCACAAGAAAAGTACATGAAAATCAAGATGGTGACCTGCAATATTTAATTAAAGGCGCATTCACCATTTCGATCGTTCGGTCGATCGCCACAATTTACATTGTTCCGTTCATCGCAACTGTGCATCTTAACAATCACACAATTTGTTTGGAGTAAGAGTTTACTAAATCGAATGCTGACTAACGTACACCAATTTATGGTTTTTTATCCTAGTCGAGAAAAGTGAAAAAGAGCTCGGGTCCGAAAACTGTTCTGTTTGCTTAAATTTAATAAAATTTAATAGTTCGATCCTACCGAGCCAAAATAACGAGATGCCTAAAATATTGAGTGAATTATCATGAAAAAAATAGTGAAATAAAACGGAAAAAACACTTTAAAAAGTAAAAAATTGCACGACCATAATATTATGCACAAAACTTATAAGCAGCTTGCTTGGTAATTAAAAATTAATTAAATCAAAACAAATCTTTTGATCCAAATAGTCAAAAACATTGTAACATATATTGAATTTGAAACATTTGTTTTAATAAACAAAACCTGAATAATTCTTTTTTAATAAAAAATCAACTAAGTATGTATTGAAAAATAAATAATTTAAGAAACATAATAAATATAAATATCAATGCAAAAAAATAATATAAGAATAAACGTTAAAAAATTATATCTAACTATTCATTTCATTTCTTCACAAATAACTGAAATCAATTGGTTCACGACCGAATTTATTAATCTCAATCATTACTTTATCCCATAAACTGTTTTATGAATATATGTTTATGAATTAAATTAATAATAAAACAAAACTGTAAATAGAAAAAATGATTTTCTCTTCACATCTAATTGTTTAACCCATAATTAATTTAAATTTAACTGGGACCTATATTTGTTACGCTAATGTCTACTTCTAAATAGTATGAATTTTTGTTATATCTGGTCGTCGCGGGTATGCTTTTATCTCTCTCAACTATGAAGAATTAGAGAAATTAGACAGAATAAATATGATGCTTAAAGCCGTCAACACTAACATTTTCTAAAACAATTTTTTCAAATATAGTTCAGAGAGAAAAAAACATGCCCGCGACGACCAGATATAACAAAAATTCATACTATTTAGAAGTAGACATTAGCGTAACAAATATAGGTCCCAGTTAAATTTAAATTAATTATGGGTTAAACAATTAGATGTGAAGAGAAAATCATTTTTTCTATTTACAGTTTTGTTTTATTATTAATTTAATTCATAAACATATATTCATAAAACAGTTTATGGGATAAAGTAATGATTGAGATTAATAAATTCGGTCGTGAACCAATTGATTTCAGTTATTTGTGAAGAAATGAAATGAATAGTTAGATATAATTTTTTAACGTTTATTCTTATATTATTTTTTTGCATTGATATTTATATTTATTATGTTTCTTAAATTATTTATTTTTCAATACATACTTAGTTGATTTTTTATTAAAAAAGAATTATTCAGGTTTTGTTTATTAAAACAAATGTTTCAAATTCAATATATGTTACAATGTTTTTGACTATTTGGATCAAAAGATTTGTTTTGATTTAATTAATTTTTAATTACCAAGCAAGCTGCTTATAAGTTTTGTGCATAATATTATGGTCGTGCAATTTTTTACTTTTTAAAGTGTTTTTTCCGTTTTTTCATTATATTTTAATAATATTTACTGACAGTCTTATGCAAATTCAAATGAAATGCACCAAGCTTGTGATTTTTTTATAATAACATATTGTTTTCTTATTTCATTACAAAAAAAATTAATTTTATATTAGTCGCAAAGTTTTTAGATTAAGAAAATTAAATATGACTTAAAAATTGGTAACAAACTATAGGATATAAATTTGTATAAAAATCACATTACTTTTATAAAAAAAATTAAGTATATTTTTACTTGAAATCTTTATATAATTTTAACACCACAAAATGGAATCTTTTCAAAAGCCAAAAATAAATTATCTTAAGGTTTCGATAGGCAAAATTATAATAAAGCAAAATTTCAATTTTGAAAACCGATCAAGCTTCGCAAAAAGAAACCTGATCAGCTTTCATTTTGAGTGTCAAATTTCCAAAAATGTTTCCCAACACATAATTTCAAATCAAAACATTACATCGTAGTTCGCAATCACGTAATCAAAACAAGACCTGGTCTGTCGTAACTGAATTGGTGGTCAAACTTGGAGCCAAATGTTCTAATTTCGATGTTCTTGTTACCGGTGACTTCAACACCCACAACAAACTGTGGTTAGAACTATCTAAAATGTCTGAGGACGACAACAATTGAAGGCTTGGCAGAAATATTTGTCGCATTCTTAAATTGTATAAAAAGTACAACTTTTGATGAAAGTTTTTTCTAGATTTCAATCTTACATCTATCTCAGATATTACGATTGTTGATAATGGTAATGGCGTAATGGCGGTGATAATTTTTTTTCTAGATCTCTTTCTCACATCTATCTCAGATATCACGAGTGTTGATAGGGGAAGTTTTAAAAATTCGAGCCACTATATCTAATTACATCAGGTATCAACACTAATTCTCGAAAAACTAAGGTTCCTAAAATCTAAATACCGAAATAGTACATTATATACCGAGCTTATAAAGGAAATTTTCTACATTGAGGTGAATATTGAATTAAGAACCGAAATGGAGAAAATTTTCTACACCGAGGTTTATATATACTATTTTTAGGTAGATTTCATATAAAAATCTACCTATTGCAATGTCCGTCATCTCGGAATTTCGGAAAAATTTTGATGCCAAACGACTATATATGTAAAGCGGAGACGGAAAAACAAAAAAAAAATTATATATATATATGAGCAATTTCACGAAGATTCAACATCGTTTTGACTTTTAATTTGATTATTTTTTGTTTATAGATAGTCTTTGATAAATAAAAAATACAAGTTCTCTTAGAATTTTTATTCTAAAATCTATTCAATTTTGATGAGCCAAATTTAGAATTAATTTTAGTCTTCAACTCACAACTAAACTAAATTTCAACAGATTTCTGTTTAACATGAATTAAAATTTCCAAATAAACTAACCTAGTTGCCTTTGGAAAGCAAACAATTGTCTTAAGTTTTCCATTTGAATAAAGTTTACAACATTAGCCGTGTTCTATTTGACTGAAGCAACTGATGCAACTGAAAAATAGAATGCAATTGTTGTTGTTTTTTCAGTTGTTTCAGTCAAATCGAACGCACCTATTCGTGACTAAAGAAGTTTTTGCATTCATTCATTATTTATTATTATTAGAATAAAGTCAAAATGCTTATTATTTTTTATTTTATTATTATTATTTTAGGAAGAAACTAAAAAAATTCAAAGATGAACTCAGTTTAACAAACGAACAAAAGTTATATTTCCATTATTTACCAAGGTGCTAAAATACTTATTATTAGTGTGGGGAATAATTATTGATAACCATAGCTGAGAAAAATAACTTTTTTATTCGCATATGTATTTAAGTGTTACTTTATTATTGTGATTTGCGGCCTTAAAGTGTCACTTTTTAACCATATATTTTGTTGTCATAGCTACGTCGAAAAAAGTAAAAAACATTTGTATTTGTTTAAATTCTATAAAAAATAGAAATTTTTATCAAAGCAATCTTTAAATTCAAAATGTCATTATTCAATTAAAATAGTTGTTATCATTTGTTGTCATAGTTATATAATAATTTGGAAAAAATAACAAATATTTTGTCAAAGGTAACTTGTTCCACATATTTTTATTTCAAAATTTATGCAAATTTATTATTTTAATTTAGAATAAACATTTTTTTTTTAAATATTTTGTTTGCGGCGAATAAAAATAGTATATGATGCACCGACGTAAGCTATTTTGGACTTAATGTGGGTATATACTCAATTACATACGTCCAAAATCTTTAGCTTTACGTCCTAGCATCATAATGTACTTGGGTTTTTGAGGAAATAATCGAAATTTTTCATGCAAGTAGTAAAAAAAATACAATACATATTCATTTCAAAAGAGGACAACGAAGTTTTTTTCTGAGGTTTCCTTGTCGATCATCATTGTTTTAAAACTGACGATGCAAAGGTTTCTGCTCAAAACTTTACTAAAACCATTCGATTCGGCATTAATAATTTTGTTCCCTTTTCATTAATGAGTATTCCGAACAAAAATATGTTTTCGAAGGCGGCCGAACAGGTATCTGATGTTAATTATAATTTACCTTCCCAACTTATTCACTGGGTCTCTGCACCCCAATGCAAGGGTTAACACAGAGATATCACAAATATTCGGTTGTAGATATTAGTATTACTGCATTATCACATCTATTTGAAATATTATCTCAACAAGCAATTTATAAATTTATTTCAGACTTTTATTAGGTAACAGTTTTTTTTGGTTAACTTTTATTTTATTTTTCACATATATTGGTAACTTAAGTCTTAAAATACCCCAGAGTTTAAATAATTTTGTTTTTGTTAAGATTAGAACTATCATTTATCACAGTTCAAAAAAATACAGCTATTATCACAGCTTTCCACATTATTTTTACAAAAAAAATACAATAAATATTTACCATTATATTTTAATTTAGTCTATGGTTTAGTTTCATCGATTTTAATATTATTATTAAGTAAAATATTACACAAAAAAAATTCCACGTATAGACGTCAATCAAAACAAAAACCAAAAACGGCTGCTATTATTACAGCTTTTCAACATTAGTTCCACAAAAAAATTACAATTAATATTTACCGCTATTTTACAATTTGTTCTATGGTGTCGTATTTTTGGTTATTTTATTATCATTAATTGAAATATTACACAACAAAGAATTCCACGCATTGACGTCCACCAAAGCAAAAACCAAAAACAGCTGTCAACTGTTAGACATCCAGTCGAATAAGCGGGTGACCGACAAGGTCATTTTAATTATTGCAAATGAAATTATGTTCTTCTTTACCACACAAACATATAAACTTTTTTTAAATTGATTCTAATGAATAGAACTAAATAAAAAAAAATTGAAGTCACAAACATATTGTTATACCACTATATGGTGGCTTGGACTTTTATACCACACAAATTAATTTAAAAATATATCAAAAATTATATATCATAACCAAGCAAATATAGCACGGGATACGGATTTCCACTCCCGACGAATCTGACGTTGGGGAATCTCTTACTTATTTTAATTTAGCCTATCATCTTGAACAACAGAAAATCACACACAAGAAAAAAGATTGCTAAAATAATATATATATATATATGATAATAATAACAAAAAAAAAATTACTTGATACTTGATTGGTGTCCACAAATATGCCTTCCGAATCCAATAGTAAAGAAAAATTCTGCTTTCCAATTATGATATCGCTTAATCCTGCCTTTCAAAACACAATAGTAAATAAATTCTGCTTTTCAATGATATCACTTAATTTCAATTTTTTTAATTCTGCCTTTCCAAAAAAAACCAACAGTAAATAAATTCTTTCCTGCTTTCCAATTACAATAATGCCCAATTTTAATTCTGCCTTTCCAAAAAACCATAATACGAGGAAAACTATTGTAGGAATTTTCCTATATCTGGAACTCCATGTTCTTTTTGACTTCAAAAAGAAACTCTACATCAATGTTAGAACTTGGTGTTATTTCAGCCATTTTAAAATAAAACATTTATTTTTCTTTCATCAAATATATATGTAAATTCACTTGTATACTTGTATTAATTAGAAAAATAAATTCCTTTGCTTTAAATATGAATTTTATTTTTAATCTTTCTTTTTAAATTGAAAGGTATACAAATCATAGATTTAAGATTAAACATGAAATTAATAAAACTTTTTAATGTTTTTTGTTTGAATACTGAAACCGAATTGAATTTACATCTCAAATTTTTCAAAACATCGACTTCATTTCAAACAAAAAACGTGATTTTTTTTTCTTTTACATCTTCTCATGAAAATCGTGTAACACCAAGATTCAGCAAAAGTTGAGTAACGACATCTGTTCGTTAGAAATGAAAATAAAATTGGTACATTCGTTTGTTTTTATAGTATATTCGAAATTTAACTAGCCGTTAAGTATTAGAAAATTTTAAAATTATTATTAATGTAAAAATGAACTGAAACTATTGAAATACATTTTTATTGAATTTAAAAAGAAGATGAATTGGTTTTATTATTGTTTAGGCGAATATAGCGGACGTTACAATATAATATATTTTTATTTTATTAAATTACACTATGACTAAAAACAATTGTACTAATTTTTCTAATTGCAATATGTAATTTAGTTTTTTGAAGTGAACTAACATAGCACAAACAGATAGAATTTTTTTTAAATTGCACTAAAATATTGAACTAAATCCAAACAACTTCCACTATTTTAGACTAATAACACTAAGAAATTGAAACTAATTAAAATTTGATTTAATTAAAAAATTTTCTACTTAAATTTAAAGAAAAAAAGCGTGAATTCAAAAATAAATTCATTATAGTTTTGATCTTCACGAGAGATTTTACAAAAAGCCACAAGCGACAGAAGCTATCTATCGCGTTCTATTTATAGTATAAAAAATGGTAGCATTAATTGGTAGCATGTTTTAATAACTGAAAACCCTCTAAGGAATTTGCACAACGAACTTGTATATAAAAAAAATTGGAAAAGAATTATATAAAAAATATTGATCACGAAACGATTGTAAGAAATTATATATGGAAATAGCGCGATCACGAATTAATGATATAGCACAACTGTTTGATGATAAACTGAAACAGAAACTATTGCGATAGACGGTTACGAATGGAGTATAAGAAAATATGTTTGAATAGTTCGAAAACAACTACGAAAGTTTTTTAGTTAATGTAAATTCAATGCGTGTGGGTAAGTAATGTGACTCAAATTTACGAAAAATAGTATCTTCGTTACAATAGAATACGATTTAAATCATACAAATCGAACGAGCCGTTTTTGAGATATTGGACAACATACCTAAAAAAACCACAATGAAACACAGAACCTCCTCTTTTTTTAAGTCAGTTAAAAAACTAAAATAATTCATAATATAAATTTAAAAAATAACGAAACTCAAAATCGAAACATCCAACTCATATAACATTTAGTACGAGACTGAATAAAAATATAATAACATTAACAAATAATTGATCAATGACAATTGACACACACAATACACATAATCGAATTGTATCGCATACTTGACGAACATAATATTCGTTTGCCTTTTTACTTCATTGTTGTCGTTGATTGAATTTCTTCTTTATTTTATTTAATTTTTTTTTTTCAAAATGTTACTTCAGCTCAAAAAAGATTTGATTTACTTGTCATATCGCGCCTAAAGAAGCTTTACTTCAGTATTTAAAAAGTCGGCAAGAATTGAATTCTTATCATAAGTATACCAAAGAGTGATGTTTTGAGTTCTTGTCTGTTTTATGGTTCAACTCATATTATTTTTTTGTAACACAAAAAATATCCAATTTTGTCGAAATAAAATAACCAAAAAATATTAATGTTACACATACACCTAAAAATATGTTTCATTCTTCGAAATAATAGTTTTCACACGCGAAAATATTTTTTGCACTGGAAAAATAAATCTGAAAAAATAAACATCAAAATATTTATAAAAGCATTGTTGAAAATTTATTTTAATTATAAATTAAGCACGTCATCTTCATGTGAGATTAGTACTAAAATATGTTACTAAGTTGCTTATTTTTAAATAAATTATATATATATTCATTAAATTTTGTACATTTGTTACAAAAACTATTATGTAGAACCGCGAATTACTACACTCTTGTTTGGAAAACGCGTTCGCATTAGTTCTACAATAATACTATATTATTATTTGCTTTGCTACACAAATCATTATTTTTACTATCTAATGCATTTTTTAAAAATTACTAAAGAGAAAATAAGTTCGTACCACAATTTTCTAAGTGAACTTCTTTTCTTTATTTAACGATTTCCTTTTTTAACTAAGATAAAAACTTTAATTGAATATTGTTTGTTGTCTTTGCTTTTGTTTTTCTCTTTCATGTTTTAAAAATAAAAATACATATAGACAAAATACAAAGAAGAAAAATTTCCGGTTTTTGTGATAATTTTACTTGCATTCTCAAATCCTTTGGGGGATTTTCTGAATCGAGAACTTATATTGTACGTACAAATTTATAAAGCTATCATCATTAGATAATATGTAACGATAGTAATATTGTGCACTATCAATTATTAGGAATGTTATTTATTGTAAATAATTGTTGTTAAAACAACTATGGCAAAGATAACAATAGGTAAGAGAAATGGAAACATTTTATGACATGGTTTCAGATTCAGCATGAGAAACCTATATCACAGACTTATATCAGATACACCACTGACTGTGGTGATTGTTAGTAATAACATAAATACGATACCCTAACAAAACTACTCATTTTTATATAACTTGAGTAAATAAATATTATTGCTAGAAAAATTTCATGCCGCGTTATTACAATTAGTTCCTGAGTACAATATTATACTACCATAAAAAAGAAAAAAAACAGCAGAGGAAAAAATGCAAACGATAAAATTTAATTTTTTTATGTTGAAAATAAAAATATAACTGATAATGTAACTATATTTTCTAAGCTTCTGGGAGCTTTCGTTATTTATATTGTTTCGTTCAATCTTATCATTTTGGTGTTTGTGTATTCAAACTTGATTTTTTTTATTTACTGTTGTCGGTTTGACCAAATTATTTATTTTTCATTCGCCTACATATTAAAGTGTTGCTTTATTACTGTGGTTTGTGGCCTTAAAGTGTCACTTTTTTAGCCATATATTTTGTTGTCTTAGTTTCGTCCAAAAAAGTAAAAACATTTGTATTTGTTTAAATTCTATAAAAAATTGAAATTTTTATCAAAGCAACCTTTCAATTCAAAATTTCATAATCCAATGAAAATATTTGTTGTTGTCATAGTTATACGATTTTTTTGAGGAATAAACAAATATTTCGGCTGGCCCGGGGCGCCTCGATTCGCAAACTCCACATACATACGTCCAAAAACCTTAGCCTTACGTCCTGTTATAATATAATATACTGTTTTTGTAGATTTAAATAGTACATTATGATGCAAGGACGTAAAGCTCTTTAGCTTGAACGTATGTGGAGTTTGCAAATCGAGGCGCTAGCCGAGATTTGCACCCACATTAAGTCCAAAATAGCTTACGTCCGTGCGTCATATACTATTTTTTATTCGCCGCAAGCAAAATATTTAAAAAAAAATTGTTTATTCTAAATCAAAATTATAAATTTGCATAAATTTTCAAATAAAAATATGTTGAACAAAATATTTATTATTTTTTCCAAATTATTATATAACTATGACAACAAATAATAACAATAATTTTAATTCGATTATGAAATTTTGAATTTAATGGTTGCTATGATAAAAATTTCTATTTTTATAGAATTTAAACAAATGCAAATGGTTTTTGCTTTTTTGGACGTAACTATGACAACAAAATATATGGTTAAAAAGTGATTATTTACGGCCGCAAATCACAGTAATAAAGTACCACTTTAATATGTAGGCGAATAAAAAAGATTTTATTTTTTATTTAGATGCCAAAATTACTTTATCGGTTTTGAAGTTTATTCAATGTTAATGTAGGCGTTTACCATTTAAAATCTTTAAACGTAGTTGCTAAACTAATGGAATGGAATATCAATTATTTTAACATAACCGGTTAAGCATATTAAATACCTAGCAAAGTTTTTCTCACCTATATCCTTGTATTTCTAACGAAATAGTACATTATTATGCTAGGACGTAAAGCTAAAGATTTTGGACGGATGTGGAGTTTGCAAATCGAGGCGCTAGCCGAGATTTGCACCCACATTAAGTCCAAAATAGCTTACGTCCGTACGTCATATACTATTTTTTATTCGCCGCAAGCAAAATATTTTAAGAAAAGTTTATTCTAAATTAAAATTATAAATTTTCATAAATTTTAAAATAAAAATATGTGGAACAATAACCTTTGACAAAATATTTATTATTTTTTCCAAATTATTGTGTAGCTATGACAACAAATGATAACAACTATTTTAATTGGATAATGAAATTTTGAATTTAAGGGTTGCTTTGATAAAAATTTTTATTTTTCATAGAATTTAAACAAATAAAAATATGCTTTTTACTTTTTTGGACGTAGCTATGACAACAAAATAAATAGTTGAAAAGTGATACTTTAAGGCCGCAAATCACAGTAATAAAGTAACACTTTAATATGTAGGCGAATAGAAATTATATTTAAACGACAATTACTCTGTAATAATTCAATTATTATCGATGTGGATTGCATGTAGTTATCGTAAAAATTCTACAACAAAAATATTAAACAACACAAAAAATTGGGTCGTTTTGCCATTACTATACGATAAACGGGTTTCTCATTATTTTAATTTAATAAATCATTCAAATAAAATGCATAAAAGCATAACAAACAACCGATTATGTATAATGAACGTTACGATTTGTAGAGTGAAAAATGAAATTGGATTTATTTCTGTAAAATTTGTGTTGTCTGTATTTTTAGCTAATTAATAATAATATTAATTTTTCAATTTTAATTTATAAAATTATGTTTTGTTGAAAAATATGTTTATATATTCATATTAATGGTGACATATTACTTGGATGCCGAATATTAATTAATTTACTTCATTGTGCTTTGTAAATTGCCTTTAACGTTGTTAGCTTCAATTTTCATGATACTGGAAATTATTTTTTCAGAAAGTGCAATTTAACGAAAATATAAAATAAAGGCTTTGAATAAGCCTTGTTTTGATATAAACAACCCTAATTTTTAAATCATTTTGAAAATATATGAATGAACTTTTAATGACAACAAACTTTTACAAAAAATACTATTCTGTAGCAATTTTGAAAACAACAAAAAAATCGAAAAACTTATCTGCAATAAAATTTTTCTTTATGTCTATTTTCTTTGCTCTATTGCTATTCATCTATCAATACCAACGGGACTTACTTCGATTTTATTTATAAAACTTTTGTAAAAAGATTTGGTGGAAGAAAAAAATATGTTTTCTATGATAGCAGATGAAAAGTCTATTTTCAAGCAGGCTTAATCCCCTGTGAAAATGTTTTTTTTTGCCTCTAGTAATGATTTTACATTTTCACTAATAAATAAACTGTAGTTGCTATGGTATTTTCATTTAATTTTACAAAGATTTTAAAAAAAAGCAAGCTAAGTATTACATCCATGAGCTAAAAGTGAAATTCTTACCCCTACTTTTTTTGGCATTTCTCGACGTTTGAGAACCTACTGATTCTAAAAAAAAATATATGTCTGTCTGTCGGCCGTCCGGACGTCACAACCTACGAAATCTAGAAAACCGCTAGACGGATTTCAGAATTTTTTTTCTAAAACTAGGTATACTCGATAGTAAAAGCCGAAAAGACGATGTGTTCGATAACTGTACCGGAAGTGTGTCAAAAAAATCGTCAAATGTGTCAAAACAAGGAAATTTGCATAGTTTTTGCTTAAAAATCTTTCATTTTAAGTGATTACGAGAAGGAACATTGAATTTGGAGAAATCTTGATAGTCGGGATTGGTATGTGAGACCAAAATCTAGATTATTGCATCATAAGTTTGTCAAAAAAATGTACTCAAGTGTGTCAAAAGAAAGATTTTTGTTTATTTTTTACCCAATTTTTTTGGAAAAAAATAAAATCAATTATTTGTTTGATATGAAATTTTATTATTATTATAGAGAATTATGGCATTATAAGTTTGACAAAAAATATTGTCAAGTGTGTCAAAATAAAGTTTTTTATTTTTTTTACCCAATTTTTTGGAAAAATAATATTAATTATTTGTACGACATGGAATTTTATTATTATTATTGAGAATTATAAGTTAGTCACAAAAATAATGTGAAGTGTGTCAAAAGAATGATTTTCATTAATTTTTTTAGAAAAAAATAAAATTAATTATTTGTATGAAATGAAATGTATAATGAATATGAAATTATTATTATTGAGAATTTTATTGCATTATAAGTTTGTCAAAAAAATATTATCAAGTGTGTCAAAAAAATGATTTCATTTATTTTTTTAGATAATTTTTTGGAAAAAAAATTTAGCTGTTTGCTTAAATATAAATGAACATGGAAATTTTTGAATTTTTTATAGTATTTGAAATATTTTTGGAATTCTGGAAAAGTTTCATTTTTGAATTTTGAACGAAATATGAATTTGTGATTTTGATATATTTTCTCGAAACGCTAAATGGAGAGGTTTTGAGTAGTTTGCTGATTGTATAATCTTTTCACTAAATTATGTTAATTTATGATCTGTTATAATTTTCCGACAACGTATTGATGTTTCGTGTTAGTTTTGTAATACATATCTAAACAGAGATAAAAAATACATGCACTTTAACAAAAAGTTATGTTTGATATACACCGCTGCCCAAAACTAAAAACCATGTCCCCATAAAAGTTTTTTGCCGAAAACTGTTTCAGAATCCTTAACCCAGTCCAAAATCTTGATATCTCAGAGCTGTGAGATTACAGCCCCTCCATATTTTTGAATGTTATGTTGTCGATTTCTATAAATTAGATAATTCTAATAAATATTGTGTTTTACTATCATAGGCAAAATTGTATTTCCTACGCGAGATAAAAACATTTAACGTTTGTGAAATTGCCCCACTCGACGCTGACGCGTCTTGTTAACAAATTTTCACTCGCAAAATGTAGTGTTTTTATCTCTTGTAGTAAAATATACTATCTTTTTTTATTAAAAACAAAATTATACTTGATGATCAACAACAGCAGAAAATTAAAAAAGCACTTATAATATAAATAGATGTCAACATTGATGGTGTTAACAAAAAAGTTATATAACTTTTACAATTTCAACTAGGTTCGAAAGTATGAGATATGTAAGAAATTAAATTAAATTACTTTGAAATTCAATGTTGTGCAGACTTTGAACAAGAAGAATATGATGTTGATGTTAAAAAGAAAACGCTTGAGTATTGATGTAATAAATATTAGCAAAAAGATTTTTCGTCAAAAAATAAATGTGTAACAGGCATATGTGTCTTAACCTTATTCAAAGAATCGTAGTATTGTTAAAATTATGCAAATCTTCCAAGTGACATCAAAAGCCGCAATTTTTATGATTCACTTTCGATGTCTTTCTTTTTTTCTTTTTATCAGTTTAGCTTTTTCAGGTTATAGCTTACTTGTTTGTATATGCTTGCTGATTCTGAATGTTTACGTTCGATGGTGCTAAATTTAACAAATTTGTCAACGACCTTTTAACGAATGATGCGCATTCACATTTGCTTGTTGGGAAGGAGTCAACATACAAAACTAGAATAACGTCTACGTTTGCACTACACAAAGCTCCGGCCAAATAAATCATGCATTATTTTACATAATTAAACAATTGATGAGTTAAAATTGCTTTTTGAGGTTTAATTAATTTTGCTAATTCAAATCATATTTCACCAAAAAATGTTATAGTTTGTAAAAAATATCGTGGTGGTTCCGGATCCGTTCAAAAGTCCGTATGAGAGGGTTGAGTTTAAATTTAAAAATGCTTAGAATTTTTCGTATCCCTAAAAAATCGACGGCGCTATAGTACTTTGTGTATCGAGATCAGCTTCGCCTCGTTTGATCAAATTACGACGCGTGCGGAAAAAATCAATTTGTGCAACGAGTTGAACAATTAAATTTGCATATTTTTTGCTTAAAAAACGTTCATTTTAAGTCATTACGACGAATAGGAACATTGAATGTGGAGAAATCTTGATGGTCGGGATTGGTATGTGACACCAAAAACTAGATTATTAATTTGTCAAAAAATGTTGTCAAGTGTGTCAAAAATGAAATTAATTATTTTTTTGACATGAAATATTATCGAACATGAAATAGGACACGGAAATTTGTGATTTTGTTATGATTTTTGAAAAATTTTTGGAATTTTGAAAAAAGTTTGTATTTTTGATTTTATAAGAATTTTCGGTATATTTTTAGAGTTTTGAAAAAGTTTAAATTTTTGATTTTATTATAATTTTTGGAACATTTTTGGAATATAGAAAAAAACTTGTATTTTTGATTTTGTTTTTTTATTCGCAATATTTTAAGAATATTGGAAAAAATTTCAATTTTTGATTTTGTTATAATTTTTGCAATATTTTTAGAATTTTGAAAAAAGTTTCAATCTTTGATTTTGTAATAATTTTTGAAATGTTTTTAGAAGTTTAAAAAAAGTTTAAATTTTTAATTTTATTTTAATTTTTAGAATATTTATGAAATTTTGATAAAAATATGAATTTTTGATTTTGTAATATTTTCTTGAAACGCTAAATGGAGAAGTTTTTGAGTAGTTTGCTGGGTGTATCATCTTTTCACCTAATTTATAATCTGTTTTTTCCGGCAACGTTTTATTATTTCGTGTTTGTTTTGTAATAAATTTCTAAACAGAGATAAAAAAATACTTGTAATTTAACAAAGAGTTTGCTGCTCAAAACTAAAAACAATGTCTTCATAAAAATTTTTTTGCCGAAAACTATATCAAAATCCTTAACCCAGACCGAAGTCTTGATATCTCAGAGCTGTGACATTTCAGCCCTTTCATATATTTTAATATGAATTCATGAAGCGACTGAAAACAATTAAAAAATTTTAAATAAACGACTAGAAATCTTTTTATAAGCACTTTATTGAAAATTGTTTCCAATAATAATTCAATTACAATAAATGCGGGTTGTAGAAATAGTCGGATCAAATAACTATTTTGAATAGATTTCAATTATAATTTGTCACTAAGCTTTTATCCAAATCAGTAGTAATTTATTGAACCATCCACGTTACTCCTCAGTGACGTGTTAATGGTTACTATGTTAACCATTCACACGTCACTCTAAAAACAATAAATTCAAAATACTGAAAAATTCAATAAAATCGCTCATCGATTTTCTTTAAATTGAAGCACCATCGTTCGGCGTAACAATTTTTGAAAATTGTTCTGTTTTCCCTTCAATTTGTGCATCATTTTCAAGTTTTATTTTTATATTTTTTTTAGAGCACAAACATTTCCAATTCAATTTTCTTATAATACTTTACCAAAAAAATGTAGTAACATCATAAACGTTGATTATTTCCAAAATTTTTTTAAATTAAATTTTATGTTTTCTCCTATATACTATCAAAATGAAAATGTGTTTTTCTTAATAGGAAAATAGGTGTAAAATATGATAGGTTTTCCATTGTAACACGAGAACTTGAAAATTTATATTTTTTTTATATAAAATGTGCTGTGTAGTAGGAATTACAATATGTGTCACAAGCACAACACATAAAAACCTTTTAAGACCAAGGTCCCACAATAACATGCGTTCCCAGGTATTGATGGACGCAAATCTGTTTTTATAGTTAAGGAATAACTAAACAATAAATTCTATTGACGACTGGTAAAGTGATAACAGCGCACCCTCTTAGCAAAATTTAAAATCTCTAAAATAAGATCAAAATTCAAACGAAAAGTAAGTAAAATTTTTTAAATTTTAGTTTTGATTTGTTTTGGATAAATTATTTAAAAAATATCAGTATACAAGATTTACATTGAACTAACAAAATAGTTATATACATATCGAGGGCTGAAAGTAGACGATTACACCTGCGGTTCATATTGAAGCCCGACGCGAAGCGAGGGCTTTTATTGAACCAAGGGCGTAATCTTCCTTTCAGCCTGAGTGTATGTACAACGTTTTACGCACAACTGTACAAATGAATTGTACAATAAATCAATTTTTGAATTTTTTATACTAGCTAGACATTTTGAAAATTATTCTAAACATGCCATGATTTTCTCTATAAACTTCGTACAATAATTTATTTGTTTGTTCTAATCTTATGATTATTTTCCAGGCGATTATTCTACGGGCGGCAAAATAGAAAAGTGTACAAATATTTTATATAGCAACGAGCTTTTATTTTACGGGCGTTAAGTTCAACTTTCAGTCACGATAACTAGGATGTAAAATGTGTTTTACGATACGTTTATGCGTAAAAAATATTGCGACGCTGATGCATAGGCTGACTTCACCACAGATCTGGAAACATAGTGTTCTAGATGTATAATGAGCTAATATCCATCAAATACTTTAATTAAAAGCTAACCAATGTTATAGACTTCGTAGTTCTAATAATAAAAATATTAAAGCAAGCAGTAGTATCAGCAGTAGTATAATTCTGTTGTACGAGAAAAAGTAAAAAAAAACTAACCGGAAGTGACAAGCCGGAAGTTGGGATGCAGAACTGTTGTAAACCGTACTAAATGTGTATGTACCAAGTTTCATCCAATTCGATTATCAAGTACATAAGTTATTGAGCTTCCAAAATAACGGTTGTAACTACTTTGTTCACTTTCGCTAAAAAACTAATCAGTTCCTTGCCATACATATTAGCATCTTTTGACGAACTGTTATCAAAATTACTGAACGAACGAATGTTGTATGCTTCCAACAAACATTGAAACAATAAACAGGTGTTCGGGAGGACCCCCACCACTTATCCTAAAATTGCCTAAAAGCTAATCATTTCTTTGTCATTAAAGTCTTCATCTTTTTTCAAAGTGTCATTGAAATTGATTAATGAATGAAGTCTGTATGCTCCCAACAAACTTTAAAAAACAAGTGTGAAAAGTCAACAGTTGTATAGTAGACCCCCGCCACTTTGATCAATGTGTTCCAAAAGATGATAATAATCTTCTCACACTAATTGGAACATTTTCCATAAGTTTCATCACAATCACTCCATTATTGTAGGCTGTAGTGTGCAAAAGACACTGAAAAAACTTCCAACAGTTAAAAAAAATTTTTTTTACCGGAAGTGAAAAACCGGAAGCTGGGATGCAGAACTATTGTGAACCGTACTAAATGCTTATGTACCAAGTTTCATCCAATGTGATTATCAGGTACATATGTTATTGAGCTTTCAAAAAAACAGGTGTTTGGGACACCCCCCGCCACTTTGTTCAAAAACTAATCAGTTCCTTGCCATACATGTTTGCATATTTTTTCAAAGTTTCATCAAAATTCGTTCACGAACGAATGCTGTGTTCTCCCAACAAACATTGAAAAAAGTGTGACAGTAAACAGGTGTTCGGGGAGGACCCCCACCACTTATTCCAATATTATCCAAAAACTAATCAGTTCTTTGTTACTTAAGTCTCCATCTTTTTTCAAAGTGTCATTAAAATTAATTAATGAATGAAGTCTGTATGCTCCCAACAAACTTTAAAAACAAAGTGTGAAAAGTCAGCATTTGTATGGTAGACCCCCCGCCACTTTGATCAATGTGTCCCAAAAGATGATAACTATCTTCTCACACTAATTGGAACCCTTTTCATAAGTTTCACCATAATCACTTCATTATTGTAGGCTGTAGTGCGCATAAAGACACTGGAAAAACTTCAAAAAAGTACAAACACATTTTTTTTACCGGAAGTGAAAAACTGAAAGTTGGGATGCAGAACTATTGTGAACCGTACTGAATACTCATGTTCCAAGTTTCATCCGATTCAATTATCAGGTACAGATGTTATAGAGCTTTAAAAAAAAGCAGGTGCTCCAGGGACCCCACACCATTTTGTTTACTATCGCTCAAAAACTAATCAGTTCCTTGTCATACATGTTTGCATCTTTTTCCAAAGTGTCATCAAAATTCATTCACGAATGAATGTTTTATGCTCCCAACAAACATAAAAACATTGTGGAAAAAACCACCTGTTGTATGGTGGACCCCAAAACCCTTTATCCAATGTACTTCAAAAGCTGATAAAATCTTTCTCATGTTATTTGAAAGCTTTTACCAACGTTTCATGAAACTCGATCGGTAATTGTAGACTACAGTAGGGATAACCACCTGAAAAAAAAACAACTTTTTAACCCGAAGTGACAAACCAAAAGTTGGTATGCAAGAATATTGGAAACTGTACTGAAACCTTATATACTAAGTTTCAATAAGATCATAGTCAGAAGTTATTCAAGATTTAAACTTAGAGGTGTTCGGGAGACCCCCCGCCATTTTGTTCAAATTTGAAATGGATCCAGATCTTCCATTTTCAAGTGAACCTGTATCATTTCCCAAAGTTTCATCAAAATCCTATGCAGAAAACACACACCCAGCCACCCACCCACCCATCCACCCAGCCACGCACACACAGACGTACACCAAATTTTTTTTTGGCTATTTAGATAGAGGATGGTCCAAAACAAAAGAAAAAATAAAATTTGGGGTATGTAAGATTTTTTTTTTCACGATAGATTGCATTACTACACACAATTTAAAATTGTGGTGAAGTAATTAAAACTTTTTAGGCAAACTGATATTAAATTTAATAAATTTTAATGGATGTGCAATCGCAAGACAATTATTTCAAACTGTGTTTTAATTATGTAGCAGACTATTTTGAAAACACTATAAGGCGACTCCAAGAAGGCGAAATCCTTGTGGACGCTGGTTGGATTCATACCTTAGAAGTTGCTCCATCACCATCGTCAAATTCAATAATAGGCCTTGTAGTCCAAACTTCAAAAATGTCCGAAGCACCTCATGAGGTGAAATTGGAAAGTTTAAAAGATAAACCATCCGATTGGAAATGCGTCTGTTTCTGCAAGGCCGGTGTATTACAAAAATGTAAACACATTGCAGCCTACAAATAACTTTGGAAGAGTTAGTAGAAGGTATTTTTTTATTTTTAATTATTTTTTTTCAGTGCCATAGGCTCATGTTTTAACATTGGACCTACAAAGAATTCCACCAAAGTGCCAGCTTCGTAGATAAAACTTGTGAAAGTCGCAAACGGAGTTTGCTTTCCATATAACTAACATGCTAACTAACATACAACGTTTTTACGCAAAAATGAATAGCCGTTATAAATTTTTTTTAAATTTCTGATAGCAGCATTTTGTAGAGAACTAAACAAAAAAGGTTCAAATGACCGAATCCATGAACTTATTAGTGCGTAATTTGATAGCGTGTCTGCCAATGGATTCGTGCATGGCACTGATAAGGAATGTTCGAATCCATCCGAAACACGTAAAGCAGAAATGGAGTTTTTTTCTGATTAATTTCAAACCATATCTTCAAATTGGAAAAATTCAAAATATTGAGTAACTTGAGTTTATTTCTCACAAACATCCCCATAAACTAATTGACCAAGTTTCATGCCATAAATTTCACATTGATGGGAAACAATCAATAATGTCAATTATATGTGGCGAACATCAAAACTAAAATTATTTCTCAAAAAAATTTAAAATTTAGCAGGCGATGATTTCGTTAACATTTATTAAAAAAACAAAATATATATTTTGCTTATTCAGATTTTGTTTTTTCCAAATAGTTTTAAGTTCTTAAATTAAAAATGTAATTCTCTATATAAATAATATTGCATCGCCTCGCCTTCAATTTGATAAATACAATAAGGCAAATTTCATGTAACTTGTATAAGCTATTTCGTATAAATACAATTAAACTCTGAAATGTGATTGTACATTGAGGGAATCTAATTTATATTCGTGCTACTTAATAATGGTTCAAGACCATTAGTGAATGTGAAAGCTACTGTACCTGAAGAATTTGGGAAATAAATTTAATTTATTATATGGTTGATATAACAAAATTTTATCTGCTGCCTTTTGTGTTTACTTTACGTGAACAGTAAAATTGTTTAATCATAACCGAAGAATCAGCTTAATTAACACATTCAAAGTAGTCATTATATTGGATACAACATCTCCAACAACATCTCGTATCATCATATTCATCTCCTCGAGAATTCAACGCCACTAGGTAGTAGCCAGCCTCTATAGTAAAATCTACCTCCACTCAACGCAGTATCATCCAAAACTGGTAACCCCGACTAGGAACAAAACTTCCAATGGAGTCAACTTAAAGAAGTATCAAATTTATAATTTAATTAATTTTTTTTTTCTCTTTCTTAATTTAAAGTAGTTCTTGCTTCATTTTGTTTTTAAAAATTTTATTTTATTATAATATTTTTTTTTTCATAGCGACAGAACACTCTTCCCGTAGTGATCAGTGATAACATATTCTTCCTGCTGTTTAGCCATAATCTTGTTTTCTCATAGCGACACATTCTTCTCTCCTCTCCAAATTCTAATTTTTCGGCTTTCAAGCCACGCCAACTCTTACTTCGGTCTGAAAGACCTAAGTATTACATTCATGAGCTAAAAGTGAAATTCTTACCCCCACTTTTTTTGGCATTTCTCGACGTTTTAGGACCTACTGATTCTAAAAAAGCAAAAACAAAATGTATGTCTGTCTGCCGTCACAACCGACGAAATCTAGAAAACGGCTGAAGGTATTTGAAAAATTTTGGAATTCTGAAAATAGGTACACTCAATGATAAGAGCCGAAAGGATGATGTGTTCGATAACTGTACCGGAAGCGTGTTAATCGTCAAGTGTGTCAAAACAAGGAAATATGAATATTTTTTGTTAAGAAAACGTCCATTTTCAGTGATAATATGTAGGAACAAAGAATGTGGAGAAATCTGGATGGTCGGGATCGGTATGTGAGATTAAAAACTAGATTGTTGCATTATAAGTTTGTATGTCAAAAGAAAGATTTTTATTTATTTTTTTACCCAATTTGTTGGAAAAAATAAAATTAATTATTTGTTTGAAATGAAATTTTATTATTATTATTGAGAATTATGGCATTATAAGTTTGTCAAAAAAATGTTGTCAAGTGTGTCAAAAGAAAGATTTTTTTTTATTTATTTACCCAATTTTTTGGAAAAAAATAAAATTAATTGTTTGTTTGAAATGAAATTTTATTATTATTATTATGGCATTATAAGTTTGTCAATAAAATGTTTTCAAATGTGTCAAAAGAAAGATTTTTATATTTTTTTACCCAATTTTTTGGAAAAAAATAAAATTAATTATTTGTTTGAAATGAATTTTTATTATTATCTATTAGTGAGAATTATGGCATTATCAGTTTGTCAAAAAAATGTTGTCAAGTGTGTCAAAAGAAAGATTTTTATTTCCTTTTTACCCAATTTTTTGGAAAAAAATAAAATTAATTGTGTGTTTGAAATGAAATTTTATTATTATTATAGAGAATTATGGCATTATAAGTTTGTCAAAAATATAATGTCAAGCGTGTCAAAAAATGATTTCATTTATTTTTTTAGCCAATTTTTTGGAAATAAATGTAGCTGTTTTTATTAAATAAATGTAATTTAAAATGAAATTGAACATGGAAATTTTTGAATTTGTTATAGTTTTTGAAATATTTTTGGAATTTTGCAAAAAAGTTTGTATTTATGATTTTGTGATAATTTTTGCAATATTTTTAGAATTTTAGAAAAAGTTTTAATTTTTGATTTTGTAAGAATTTTTGGAATATTTTTAGAATTTTGGAAAAATTTTTAATTTTTGATTTTATTATAATTTTTGGAATTTTGAAAAAACTTTCAATTTTTGATTTTGTAATAATTTTTGCAATATTTTTAGAATTTTGGAAAAATTTTAATTTGTAAGAATTTTTTGAATATTATTGGAATTCAGAAAAAGTTTAAATATTTGATTTTATTCTAGTTTTTGGAATTTTGAAAAAAGTTTCAATATTTGATTTTGTTACAATTTTTGCAATATTTTTAGAATTTTGAAAAAAATAGAGTTTTTGAATTTTATATATATTTTTAGAATTTTGAAAAGAATTTTTGGAATATTTTTAGAATTTTGGAGAAGTTTGAATTTTTAAGAATTTTTGGAATATTATTGGAATTTAGAAAAAAGTTTGATTTTATTTAATTTTTATAATATTTTTGGAATTTTGAAAGAAATATGAATTTGTGATTTTGTAATATTTTCTCGATACGCTAAATGAAGAGGTTTTTGAGCAGTTTGCTGAGTGTATCATCTTTTCACTAAATTATGTTAATTTATGATCTGTTATAATTTTCCGACAACGTATTGATGTTTCGTGTTAGTTTTGAAATAAATTTCTAAACAGAGATAAAAAAATACTTGAACTTTAACAAAAAGTTATGTTTGATATACATCGCTGCCCAAAACTAAATACCATGTCCTCATAAAAGTTTTTTGTCGAAAACTATATCAAAATCCTTAATCCAGACGGAAGTCTTGATATCTCAGAGCTGTGAGATTTCAGCCCCTCCATATTTTTTGATTTGAGATGCTATAATAGAGGAGACTGTAGAAATGATCTAGCTATATTTCGGGATAGTTTACGATTTTCTTCAATACACTGTTTAAAATTTTCTATTTTCACGACGTTAACTATATATGTTCATTTACATTAAATATTTACTTGTTAAAACAAATTTATTCTCAAAAGAGTTATCAAAACAAACAAAAATAAATTCTATGTAATAAGAAATCATTTCTATGTTCTCACAATTTTTCTATACAATTGAGACAAATCTTTTTTCTGAACCCGAACCAAGAATAAGTTTTAATGAAAACAATTGTTTTTTGTTGCTTGTAACAATTAGGTTGACCATTTATTTCTAAATACGTACGAGTATGAATAATATAGTTTTATGAATTATTTGTTTAAACTAAAGTGACAAACTAATTTCAAAGTTTTTCATTGTCACAACCATAGAATTGTTTTTATAATGATCATTGTTAGAATTAACTTCTAACGTACAAACATTTGCAAACAAGAAGTATATTTTCTTAGAAACGTATAGAAAACTCTATTGTTTGTGTTATAAGATTAGAAAAAGATTAATGGGTTTTATTAAATGGGTTAAAAAGTTGATAGTTTTAAGAAGTTCCATCTTCGGAAGTTGCCATTTGATTTCATAAATGGAAAACTTAGTGATTATGTTTTAAAGTTCTTTGTTTTTGTCTATTATATTTCTACATGTTTCAAAGCTTCGGTTATAAAAAATGGTATTTTTAAACATTTGTTTTAAAGCAAATATTAAAGGCAAATAGAAAAGATACTAACGAGCATTTTGAGCTTTTTTTTGAAAAAATCCACCAAGGATTCTGGAAGTTATACTCGAAAAAGTTTAATAAAAATCAAAAATTTATGTTTTTTTAAATTTTCCTATATTCAACTTCATAGATTTTGACAATGATTGTAAATTTCTTGGAGTCTACAGTTGATCCTTTCTTTTAAGTTGAAAAACACGAATTTTGGTGCAGGTTGCACCAATTTATTCAGGTTTTCCCAAAAAAATTTGTACTCTTCTCTTTTTGGGTAAAACCTGAATAACTTGGTGCAAAGAGCACCAAAATTCGTGTTTTTAACTCAAAAGAAAGAAAATTAAATTTACGACGGGCTCCAAGAAATTAAAAAAATTTACAATCATTGTTTGTTCAAAATTTATGGTGTTGAATATGGAACATTTTTTAAAAACGTAAATTTTTGATTTTTTTCAACTTTTTACGAATGTAACTTCCAGAATCCCAAAGGGTTTTTACAAAAATAGCTCAAAATATTTGTTAGCATCATTTATATGCATTTTTTTCATTAATACATTGAATTTGCTTCTTTTGTAAAATATGCAACCCAAAAACCGGAATAACCTTTTTTTTACCAAAAAAATTAGTTTATCGCAAATATTTCAAAAACAAGAGCTAACCTAAAAAAATGAATATGATATTCGTATTCAGCAGGTCAAAATCCACAAGAAAAGGTGGGTTTTAGTCAGGGAGACAAAAAAAAGATCAAAATTTGTAAACTAGTGAATTATTAACGGTATTACAAGGAGTGGGGAAGTTGAGTTTTAAACAGTATTTGTAGAGCTTTTCTCATCCAATGTTTCCTATTGTCGAACATGTTTCATGAATACTAAGTATGATATGTTCTGGGTGTTGGAGTCACGAATTATTTGTTTAGAATAAATATCTTTCCATTGTCGATTTATCGATCGATTTGTAGAGAACGAAGGAGTCTGCATTTAGGAAATTAGTTGAGGATGTAACTTTATTAGTTCTCTCTCCATTATAAATTGATTTTAGACTATCCTACCGTATTTCCATAAGGTATATCGCTATCAACTTTCTAGGTTGTCTCATACTCATGCTCGGTTGGTAAGTTGGTTATTGTTTGGGTTATTTTTTTTTGTTTTGATTACTTCGATTGCTGTCATGTTAAATTGAGGGCATTGTTCTTGTTTTTAATATAAACAATTAGGTAAATACGTAATTATGTCAACATCCAAGTAAGTTCCGTTTACCAGTTTTTAAAGTTTGATTTAAACTTTTTTGAGGACGAGCAACCCTTTTGCTAACAACCCGAATCTCATTATACTTTCATAGTGTAAATTATGGTACATTCAAATTTCGAATTCAAATATTTCATTGATATAACTTTATTTCTATTACATAGTTTACTTAATTGTTTTTTTCATTAAGTCATTTCTTCTGCCGGTGGACGTGTGCAAAATTTCTAAATTTCAAAGTTTTCTAGATAGAATTTCTCCCATTAAGTTATTATGCATTAATAAATCAATTTGCTTACGATTTATTTTGACAATTTATTGGATGATATTGTGATAATGTTTAGATTTATGTTTTACATTAGATGAAGAAACGTGATCAACTTCAATAAATTCTAAACTTGCATTAAGAAAACTATACTTCATGTTTTATACCAAAAAAATGATAAATGCTGAAAATGTTAAAGATAATAATCGTAAATTGAATTTATTGAAACGTAAAGAAGGCAGAAATCATTTTCATCGTGTTTTAAATTTTTAATTTTGAGAAAGAATAAAATTTTGTGTTTATGGAAATTTAATAAATTCAACTATAGTAATTCTTATAAAAAATTATGCTTAGGCTAAAATAATTAATAACCAAGGATTTTAAAATAGGGACGGTAACACTTATCTCTTCATATAATGTAATAAAATATTAGATTTTCTCCCCTGTTTTTTTCGTTCAGACAACTCAAAGGAAATTACAATTTCCTTTAACAAATTCTAAAAATATCCCTTAAAGATCAAAAACTAAAATTCAAATAAAAACAAAAGTGAAAAAAACTTTTATACGTCTTTCAATAATTTCACAACAAAATACTTCAATAACAAAAAAGATTAAAGAATAAATAAATTTGTTGATAAATCAACATGTCTACAAGACATGACCAAACCAAATGTTAGTAAAAAAACGAAAAAGGAAAAATCCGAATGAAGAAAAAGGAAAATCTGAAGGAAAAAGTTATTTTGTTAGGTTTTTGTTGAACTTCCAAATAAAAGTTTTATAATTTTATTTATAAATGTAGGAAATTTTTTGTGTCTTATGTTGAAAAATTTAAATAAAATAAAATAAATTAAATTACAATTTTACAAACTACTTAAAACATCTGCGGCGGCCCTATCCCCGAACACATATTTGTCAATCGAATCAATCGACAATATTGTCAATTTCACCAAAATGCTTAACAACTTTGTATAAAAATGGTATTCTGTAACTCATATTTGTGTATATTAGACACAAACCAATTACGACAAATTTTTTCAAAATTATAACAGATTTTTGGTACTAGATTCGTACTTTTGACAACTAACTTTTTTAATCTTAAAAGATGCAAAATAAAATAAAAATATATTTAATAAATAAATATGTTTTAATGATATTTATATAAAAATAAGATTATTCAATATTATTAAAGACTTAATTTTGCGTTATAGATTAATTTTTAAGCCAATCGATGAAATTTGTATAAAAAAGTCAACACACAAAACATAGAGCAAAATTGTGATTTTGAAAATAACTATATTGTTTTTGTCAGATTCACAATATTGTGTTGAATTTTCACCAAATTGGTGTTACATAATACGAAATTCACAATCTTGTGTGAATTTACAATATTGTGATGTGTTCGGGAATAGGGCCCCTGATAAACAGTAACAGTAATCATTTCAATACAAATATCTTAGTATGTTTCTATCTTTGTATAAATTTATCTTAAGTTTGGTTCGTTTTTTGAAACTTATTAACTGATATCTATCGAATTTTTTAATTCACTAGACTTGAATTTTCAATAAATATTGAATTATTAAGGATTTTTTTTGAGCAATTTGTTCGCTGAACGCTTTGCTCTGAACTCCACTGTTTTGGAAACTCCTAAAGAAATACCCCAAATCCAGTCTTCAGGAGTTAATATGAATGAACTTCACCTCAAACCCAAAATAGTCGCTAAACTTTTAAAGGGGTTAAACATCAACAAAGCATCAGGAATGGACAATATTCCACCCATTATTTTAAAAACCTTTTCCAAAGAACTTGCACCAACTTTAACTAAAATATTCTACCAATCCTACAAATCTGGTATATTTCCCTCGTGCTGGAAGTTGGCAAATGTCCAGCCCGTCCCCAAAAAGGGACCAAGATCCGATATCTCAAATTATAGGCCAATAGCTTTACTATCGGTCCTATCCAAAGTCTATGAGCATTATATTAATACACATATTTCAAAATTTCTGGAAGAAAATCATTTAATATCCGACAGCCAATACGGTTTTCGAAACAAAAGATCAACTACCGATCTATTAAACTATGTAGCGCATTGTTGGAACAGCATACTTGATAAAGGTGGTGAAACATACGTTATCGCTTTAGACATCTCCAAGGCATTCGATCGAGTCTGGCATGCCAACTTAATCAACAAGCTCGTTGCGTACGGTTTTCATCCCAATGTTGTGAAGCTGATTCAAAATTTTCTATCCGACCGATACATTTCGGTAACCTTAGACGGATATTCTTCTGAGTCTAAACTAATTAACGCTGGTGTACCCCAAGGCTCAGTATTGTCCCCAACCCTATTTTTGATTTATATCAACGAATTGTTGAAAATCACCAGCAACCCAATAAATAGTTTTGCAGATGATAGTACTCTGCACAAGTCGTTCGAGCCCCTTCCTTCAAAAGGTAAAATGCACGAACGAATTAATCCTGCCCGGAGAGACGCTGCCATAAACGTGAACAAAGACCTGAATAAAGTCGCCGACTGGGGTGACCAAAACCTTGTCAATTTCAACTCCACCAAAACACAGCTGTTGATTGTTTCCAGATTAAAGACCGAGTTCCCCAAAGATATTTTATTTAGTATGTGTGATGAACCAATAGGTGAATGTAAAAACATTCGTTTATTGGGTGTCACAGTTTCAAATGACCTACTCTGGAACGATCATGTAATGGCGATGGCAAAAAGCGCGTCTAAAAAACTCGGCCTCCTAAATAGATGCAAAAAATTTTTCACTCCATACCAATTGCTCCATGTTTATAAGTCCTATATTCGTCCCTGTATGGAGTACTGCTGTCAAGTTTGGGGTGCTGCCTCTGTTTCCATCTTGGCCCTCTTGGACTCTGTTCAAAAGCGAGCTATACGAATTGTAGGTGATCGAACTTTGACATCACAACTTGATTCCCTACAACATCGTCGCACTGTTGCTGACCTCGTTGTTTTTTACAAATATCGTCATCAGCAGTGCTCAGATGAAATCAGCGGCATCATGCCTCAAACTTATTCTTACCCCCGTTCCACTCGGCAATCGGCTGCCGCAACCAGTGAAACGGTAAAGATCCCGCGCTGTCATACTGGCAGATCGCAGAGAGACTTCTTTGTCCGAACTGCGTACAAATGGAATAGTTTGCCGGAACACTTAGTCTCAGGTGGCTTCAACCCACAGATGTTTAAAAAAAGCGTTAATCTACACTTCAGAACGCCAGTTGTTGTGGGACCCAGGTCTAGACCTAGGTCTTAAAAGGTATTTATGTGTTGTTGTGACACATATTCTAAACCCTATTACACAACACATTTTATTAAAAAAAAAAAAAAAAAAAAAAATAAAACTCAATAACTAAGGCAATAATTTGAATTTTTTAATTCGAAAGTTATTGAAGTAAAACAGTTTCCATGTACAGAGTCAAGAAAATTTAATAAATTTTCTAATTACTGAAAGAGTATTTAAATCAAAGAACAATTAGTTTGTCAAGAACAAAAATTTGCCGTCTTTAATACATAATAAAATTTAGATATCTGATTTCCAAAAAGCGCGTTAGGTTTCGTTTGGGATAAATTTCAATTTTTCAAATTCTTTCGAAAATCAGTCCCAAACTAATCATTCCAAATTCCATTTTATTGTTTTTCATTTTAAATATTCTAAAATCGTTTGGCCTAACATTCAATTTTCTGTGTATTTAAGAAAATCTTCTTATTTCAGTGTAAAATCAACAATGAATTTGGTTGTTTTATATTTTATGTCCTTTAAAGTTCGATTTGTTTCTCAGTTCAACAAATCATTAAATTTTTTATCAAATCCGAAATTTTGATGCAAAACACATAAAACTGTAAAGCAAATAAACTCTATTTTTTTATGTGTAAAACACCAAAAATAAATAGCAATTTCACTCTTATTATCTTTTGTTGTAATCGTTTAACATACGGTTTATATTTTCAATACTTTCGAATAGATTTTTGTGCGGAAAAGTATTTGAAAATTTGTATTATTATTGTTTATTCTGTCGTATGTTATATATCTACAGCAACACTAACAAAATTTTTGCTATTTTCATATCCGCATTCCTCTAAGTTTTTTTTTTTTCAAATTTCCCGAGAAAGTAATCGACCAACTTCTTTTTCCATTATTCCATACTAAAAATATTTTAATTTTATGGTTATCTTTTTGTTTTATGGTTGAGAAGATTTTCTAAAATGATAATAGCAACATTCCAATTTTCTTATCTCTACTCTTTACTCAGTCCATACGATTCTTAAATGCTTATATTTTAGATTTTTCTTCTTGAATCTAAGAAAAAAAATTTATTTAAAAGAGTACAGGGTGTTCCGTACTCGGGTTCTAAGCCTCCACAGACTTAGCTTTTTGGTGAATTTGTGCAAAATTTTCGTTTTGTTTTCAAAAAAAATTATTTCTAGTTATGCATGTTACTTTTTAAATTAATGACATATGGTCACATATTGTGGTATATCTAAATATAAAGAAAAATTGCTGTTATCTGTCCATTTATCTTAGAGATGTAAAATATTCTGGAAAAGAAACAAAATGTTAGACCTCAACGGAAATAGATTGAAAAAACTGACGTTTTCCGCTATAACATCAGATTGATGGTTCAAGAAAAACAATATATTATATAATAGCTTTTTGTGCGTAACTATACGGTAGAACTTATGGAACTTTATGTAAGTCGAAGCCACTGCTCGACATACATACATTTTAGAATATCCTGTAACTAAAATGGACCCACATAAATTTTTTGAAATTGACCAGCGAATTACCTCCTGGAGGGGCATTCGGGTACGGGACACCCTGTATATTGAAACTTTACAAATTATTTTGGTTGATTAATTTCATTGAAAGGAATTGAAAATTAATTGAATGTTTAAATAAAATGAATTTCGAATGTTTTTTGAGGTGAAACATATTGAAAAGTTATCAAACTATGTATTCCAATTTTTAGTAATTTCATTAATTTTCCTTTGTAGGGAAATATATGTCGGATGTTGTACTTAAGAAATACTTAAAACAAATATCGGGGTTGGCGACATAATTATATTTGCAAAATATATTTAACATGGATTACAATAAAATTTATATTTATATCTATGTGTTCGATGTAAGTAATAATATTCATGTCACGAGGTTTCATCTTTTAAAACTTGGCACTAAGTCAATTTGTATTTTGTTAAAAATTAAAGCACCATAATCCATGAACGAAAAAAAATCATATTTGGCTTAGGTCCTATGGTTGAAATGAAATAAACGTTTGAAAAATTTAGTCCTTCAGTTTTAGGAAATAGATTCTTAAAACAGAAATTGTTCTTCTAATTTTTTTTTAAAATAAAATGTGTAGAATTTTGAGGTGCTGATTTAGGCCATTATTTTTTGTTTCTGTTTTTATTACTTTTTTTTTTACAATGAATAACTAAACAATAAAGTTTAACTCATAATAAAATACGACATAAGCCAATATATTTTATGCCAGGATAAAGGAAATAAAAATAAAATGCAAATTTTTACTCAAATCGCTGAAATAAAACATAAATTTGGCTGTAAATAATCCAGCAAGCTTTAAATATTCCTTGACGCACTATTTTTCCAATGATTACAGCCCAGATATAGAGCTATATGTAGGCTCGTTTCGTGGAGGAAGCAATAGCGTCGCATCATCAGATAGAAATGTTTCATAACTAAAATTGAGAGTGTTAACATTGACGGAACAGATTTCACCTCTCAAAACAGATTTTATGATCGACATGAACTGAGCTATTCGGAATTTCGATATGGAAACGCAAATAAACAGTGAACGATTTTCTTTGGAAAAAATGAAAAATAATTAATATGAAAATAGTATATTTTCCTACACGAGATGAAAACATTGTTTTTTTCGTCAGTAAACATTTGTTTACAAACGAAATGTTTACGAACGAAAAACGTTTTTTTCTACTACCCAACATAAAAAATCTACTTTCGATGTTTGTTCATTGAATCGAAATAGTACATTATGATGCTAGGACGTAAAGCTAAAGATTTTGGACGGATGTGGAGTTTGCAAATCGAGGCGCTAGCCGAGATTTGCACCCACATTAAGTCCAAAATAGCTTACGTCCGTGCATCATATACTATTTTTTATTCGCCGCAAGCAAAATATTTTAAGAAAAGTTGTTTATTCTAAATTAAAATTACAAATTTTCATAAATTTTAAAATCAAAATATGTGGAACAAGTAACCTTCGAAAAAATATTTATTATTTTTTCCAAATTCTATGACAACAAATGATAACAACTATTTTAATTGGATAATGAAATTTTGAATTTGCGGGTTGCTTTGATAAAAAAATTTATTTTTCATAGAATTTAAGCAAATACAA
>OY856187.1:12821558-12864058 GCA_963693315.1 Diogma glabrata | reverse complement strand
TATTCTTTTTACACTAGTGGAATAGACTTTTCATTTGTTATCATAGAAAAAAACGTTTTCTTTCAAATGTTTATAAATAACTAAGAAACATTTGGAGTTGCTAACTTTACTTGTGAGATCGAGTTAGTTCAAAGTTCTCAGATGGTCAAACATATCACTCCTCATAATGCTGACGGTAGTAATTTTCTTCTAGATCTTTATCTCACCACGATGTCAGATATTACCACTGTCGATGTGGATACGGGTAGTGTTGTGAAATTCTTATCACTATATTTATTTTTTTCAGTTATTAAAACCGATCTACTAAAAATAAGAGTTCCTAAATTATTTCAATTCTTAAAGTCGGCAATGGTTTCCGAAATTTGTCATGATTTCCTTTTTGATCGCCATTGTCTTTATACTAATTTTGTAAATGTTTTTGCTGAAAGCCTTACTAAAACCATTTAATTCGATATTAATAAAGTCGTTCCTTTCTTAATACTTAAATCCCAACAAAACTATTTGTGCATTTGAGAGATGCCACACTTGTTCCTACGCAAGAAAACTGGCTTGTTTGCGGAACGATTGCTACGTTAGAAGGTAAAGTAAACTTAACCAAAATAGAACGATGAAATTTTATATCAGTGATCAAATTTTTTTTTCTTAAGAGCGCTTATTTTAAAAATAAAATCATGCTGACTTTATTTTTTTTGTTTTACGCTCTTGCACGTAAGAAAAATCAGAAAAAATACGAAAAATCTTCTTTCAATCTTTGGATTGTATTTTATAAAAATTTGATTGTATTTTATAAAAAAATCTACAAAAACATTTATGCTCTGCGTTGATTATATTAAAAAGAATAAATTCTAACTAAAGCGTAAGTCCTTCGCCCGAATATAAAAAAAGCAAGGGATACTATGATTTCATTTGAATTAAATTTCCACTGTGAGAAAGATTATCTGTTACTTCGGTCTGAAAATGGGTACTGATTCTAAAAATGCCAAAAAAAATGTATGCCAACCGGAGATCACAACTGACGAAATCTAGAAAGCCGCTGGAAGAATTTCAAAAATTTTTGTTTCTAAAAATAGGTTTACTCAATTTGAAGACCCGAAAGGACGATGTGTTTGATAGCTGTCTGGAAGTGTATCAACAAAATAGTCAAGTGGGACAAAACAAGGAAATTTGCATATGTTTTGCTTAAAAAACGTTCATTTTAACTGATTACGAATATGGTCGGGATTAGTATGTGAGACCAAAAACTAGATTAATGCATTTAAGGTTTGTCAAAAAAATGTTGTCAAAAGAATGATTTTCATTTTTTTTACTCAATTTTTTGGAAAAAAATGAAATTATTTATTTGTTTGACATGAAATGTTATCGAACATGAAATTGGACATGGAAATTTTTGACTTTATTGTAATTTTTGAAATGTTTTTGAAATTTTGAAAAAATTTTGTATATTTGATTTAGTAGAATTTTAAAGAAAGTTTGTATTTTTGATTTTGTTATAATTTTTGCAATATTTTTAGAATTATGGAAAAAGTTTGGATTTTTGAATTTGTGAATTAAAATGTTTTGCAATAATTTTCGGAATATTTTTGGAATTTGAAAAAGTTTGACTCGTTTATAATTTTATGTTTGATTTTATTATAATTTTTGGAAAAGTGGAAATAATTTTGAAAAAGCTTGTACTTTTGATTTTGTTATAATTTTTGGAATATTGTAAGAATTTTGAAAAAAGTTTGAATTTTTAAATTATGAATTTTTGCAATATTTTTAAAATTTTGAAAAATTTTTGATTTTATTATGATTTTTGGAATTTTGAAAAAAATTTGTATTTAGATTTTGTTATAATTTTTACAATATTTTAAGAATATTGGAAAAAGTTTCAATTTTTGATTTTGTTATAATTTTTGCAATATTTTTAGAATTTTGAAAAAAGTTTCAATCTTTGATTTTGTAATAATTTTTGGAATGTTTTTCGAACTTTAAAAAAAGTACTTTAACAAAGGGTTTTAAGTTTGATATACATCGCTGCCCAAAACTAAAAACCATGTCCTCATAGAAGTTTTTTGCCGATGACTGTATCAAAATCCTTAACGCAGACCGAAGTCTTGATATCTCAGAGCTGTGAGATTTCACCCCTTCATATTTTTATGATTGTTTTTTGGTTTCCTATTAGTATAAAATTTGATCTCTTTCATTGTAGGTAATTTCTTTTTCAAAATACCAAACAACTAAATAGGCATTATAAAAAAAAATTAAAATAAAATTCATTGTTTTTTTTTAATTCGTTTTGCTTATTTTAAAATAATTCAATTTAAATTAATACATGTTACGCAGTCGACGAAGTATAAAACGGTCTATGGAGTTCGTGTTTAATGAATTTTATTCTCTCGCGATTTTGTAAACATTTGCTTCAAAAATAAAATATTGCATTAAACACTTACACAATAAATTACTATTAGTGAGTTCATCATTAAATTTATTCACAACAATTAAAAAATTATTCATTTATTAATTATTTAAAAATAATAATTTACCCAAAATGAGATCATTAACTAAAACTATGATTCAATTATATAAGTTTCTAAAATCTTTCTTGTCTTATACAACAACATAGAGCGAAAACTATAAACCAAAATGAAACAAGCAAACAAAAGTATGTTATTTAATTAGGTTAGGAGCAAAAGTGCTACTTTTTTGTTGGGTCTTTAGTTTGGTGGCCGACCGTAGAGAGGCCGATAGTTATAGACAATACACAAAAGCTCACTTTAGTTCCAAATTAAATACACTATTTTTTCGGTAAACATTTATATTTTGATATAAATATGAAGTTATTTTATCAAATTTTTTATAAATAGGTAATAAATTTACTGAAATCAATTTTTATTGATTTGAATTGATTAAAGTTCTATTCAATTTGTTGTGATCAAAGGGTTATTTTAAAATTGCTTAATGTTAGTTACAAATTTAAAAACCGGATCAATGATAATAAAATTAAAAATAATAAAATCTGTATAAATATATAATTCATTCCGTTTTCAAGTGTAATGTTGTGCACATCAAATTAACAAATCTTAAAATTAGCTTTTGTATTTAAATAAATTATAATTTGTTGTAAAACTTTGTCAGTGTTTTTAATTATTGTTAGTGTTTAAATAATCGTGATCATTTTCTTGGGGAATAAAAAATATAAAGGAACATCATTCAACTCAATCAACCAACTCAAATTTCCAGCGTAATCACAGCCATCATGCTGTTTTGAGCAAATTCATTATCTAATGTTATGTTACTGCCGCCGTAAGAATATGGAAAGAAAATGGCGACACTTTACTGCCACAGTAAAAATATGAAAGTTACTTTACTACCGCCGTACAAATATGAAAGTTACTTTATTGCTGTCGTAAAAAAATGAAAAATATGACGTTAGTTTAAAAAAGTAAGACTTTAACCTTTTCCCTGCGGCATCCGGCAGTAAAGTTAAATTTTACAGCCGTTTGCCGAAAAAAATATGTATAACGGCTAGTTAGAAAAAAAGAGATTTTATTCCTCTTTTCTTTTGAGCGATAAAATAATAAAACAATATAAAATCTACCACGCACAAAAAATTATTTTTAAAATTAAAATATTTGAGGGCGAAAAATACGAGATTTAGAAGTAAAATTTAGTTCTTTAAGAGCATATTTTAACTTATATGCATTTTGTTTTAGAAGACAAAAACTTTTTGAAACTGCGGTTTGCGATACAACAATTAACATCTGACCATAAATTCACTTAACACATAAATATTTCAAACCAAATCTGCCTAAAACTAAACTATTTACTTCTTTTAACTTTCAACCTATTCATCGTAATGTAGCATCCTGACTATCACAAAGAAAACCCCATAAATATTTTCTACTTTTTAAAATGATATTTATTGTATCCAATTCATTTTTATTTATACGAAAAGAAGAAAGAAAATTGACCTCAACTAAAGCACTCGTATGTAATCTTTGTGATTTAAAAAGAAAACTGAAACCAATAAGATTTTCTTTGAAAAAAAAAACATTTTTTTTCATGGAGAATTTATATTTTCTTAAATAAAATTAAATGAATCGAAATAAGTTAAAATTGCAATAAACAAATAAAAGAAATATATTGTTATAACAGAAAAGATTTTAGCGTTTGTGCTTTTGTGTGTATTTAAGTTAAAAAAATTAAGAGATACAATTTTGTGGTCTTAGATGCTATTTGTTTAATTTACCGTTTCAAAATGGTAAACAATTAACAAAGTGAACAAGAACCGGAAACATCCGTTTCAAAGATGCTTTAATAAGCAAACCAATTAGAACGTTAAAACATATCCTACTATTATAACTCGAAATAGATTTTAAATTTATGTTTGCACATGGGTTTGATAAAATTCTAGAGATTAAAACCGTTTTAACAAATATGTATGTTCATTAGTTAGACATTTAAAATCATCTTCATTACTAATGATACATATAAATGTGGTTATTGTTTCTGTTTTGTCTATGACAAATAAAAACATGCAAATAATGATATTTGTGTCTAGACTTAAAATAATTTATTACATTTCACTTGTCATACTATACATGAGCAATTTCACGCAAGTTCAGCAAATTTTTGGGAAATTTTGACTTGACCCCTTTTAATTTTGGTTATTTTTTGTTTATAGATAGTCTTTGGTAAATAAAAAATACAAGTTCTCTTAGAATTTTTTTTTTCGACCAGGGGTCTTCACAGGGTGCCCCTCAATTTTTTGTTATTTTGTGATGTGACTGCATTTTGACGAGCGATTGTAGAAAAACTACTGAATCGATTTTCATAAATGATATGTCGTTGAATAGGTATTAGAACAAAGTTTTTAAAAATGTACACTGTTAATTTTTTGAAATAATTTTTAACGGTGTAACATAAGAAAAAAACGGTGTAATTGAAAAAAACATGGCATAGCCTCTTTTTTTTTTTTTTTTTTTAAACTAAATTGAAGCTTATTTTATATCTAACCACTTGTGAAAGTTGAGGACACGCGTTATTTTTTGTTTTAAAGATAAAATTCGTTGTGCATATGACTGTCGGGAATCAGTTTTTTTTGTTCTGAAGGAAAATTATAAAAATGGCGTTATAAACTAAGAGATATTTTTTTTATGTTAAATATCAAATATTTTATTATTAGATGAACTTTTAAAAATATTATAAAAATTATATATGTAGTACAATAAATAAAATAAATACAATTGTTAAAAATGATTTACTTATTTTACAAACAGAAGTTTCTTTTGAATAGGAAAGCACTTCTGCAATTATTTTCTTTGTATTAGATGGCATAAAAAATGAAATGTTTATTTATCACTTTTAGTAATCACTTGTCACTCTTATAAAAAATAATTTGACAGTCTTGACTGCAAACAAAAAAGCCGTATAAACAACTAAATCTATTTAGGAACTTTTGACTGGAGAAGTATTATGTTCGTATTATGTTATTATGGAATCATAAAGTAAAAGATTGATTTTCAACATTAAATTACAAATATTTTATTATTGAATAAACTTTTTAAAATATCATACAAATTATATATGTGAAAATAAATATAGTTATTAAAAATTATTTACTTATTTTACATTCAAAAGTTTCTTTTGAGTTGGAAAACATTTTTGCATTTATTGTCTTAGTATCTACTGGTACAAAAGAATGAAATTTTTGAGTTCCACTTATAGTAATCGCATTTTTATATCGATTTTGTAATTTTTCTTTTGTTAATTGATATTCATTTTTATCGGCGTATCCAAAGTTCATGGTAGATTCCCATTTTAAAGCCCATTCGAAAAGTTTTTTTGGTGTATCAATAATATTATCTTCGCTCGCCATACTATAACGGTGTGCAGCACGCTTCAGTGTACCACCAATTCCATCACAAGGTCCCTTTCCATGGCTGGTAGCATGAAAATGCCATTCAGCGTCAACCTTAAAGTCTTCTTTATGGTGGCATAAGTTAATTAGTTAATTTAAGGTTGACGCTGAATGGCATTTTCATGCTACCAGCCATGGAAAGGGACCTTGTGATGGAATTGGTGGTACACTGAAGCGTGCTGCATACTGTTATAGTATGGCGAGCGAAGATAATATTATTGATACACCAAAAAAACTTTTCGAATGGGCTTTAAAATGGGAATCTACCATGAACTTTGGATACGCCGATAAAAATGAATATCAATTAACAAAAGAAAAATTACAAAATCGATATAAAAATGCGATTACTATAAGTGGAACTCAAAAATTTCATTCTTTTGTACCAGTAGATACTAAGACAATAAATGCAAAAATGTTTTCCAACTCAAAAGAAACTTTTGAATGTAAAATAAGTAAATAATTTTTAATAACTATATTTATTTTCACATATATAATTTGTATGATATTTTAAAAAGTTTATTCAATAATAAAATATTTGTAATTTAATGTTGAAAATCAATCTTTTACTTTATGATTCCATAATAACATAATACGAACATAATACTTCTCCAGTCAAAAGATCCTAAATAGATTTAGTTGTTTATACGGCTTTTTTGTTTGCAGTCAAGACTGTCAAATTATTTTTTATAAGAGTGACAAGTGATTACTAAAAGTGATAAATAAACATTTCATTTTTTATGCCATCTAATACAAAGAAAATAATTGCAGAAGTGCTTTCCTATTCAAAAGAAACTTCTGTTTGTAAAATAAGTAAATCATTTTTAACAATTGTATTTATTTTATTTATTGTACTACATATATAATTTTTATAATATTTTTAAAAGTTCATCTAATAATAAAATATTTGATATTTAACATAAAAAAAATATCTCTTAGTTTATAACGCCATTTTTATAATTTTCCTTCAGAACAAAAAAAACTGATTCCCGACAGTCATATGCACAACGAATTTTATCTTTAAAACAAAAAATAACGCGTGTCCTCAACTTTCACAAGTGGTTAGATATAAAATAAGCTTCAATTTAGTTTAAAAAAAAAAAAAAAAAAAGAGGCTATGCCATCTTTTTTTCAATTACACCGTTTTATTCTTATGTTACACCGTTAAAAATTATTTCAAAAAATTAACAGTGTACATTTTTAAAAACTTTGTTCTAATACCTATTCAACGACATATCATTTATGAAAATCGATTCAGTAGTTTTTCTACAATCGCTCGTCAAAATGCAGTCACATCACAAAATAACAAAAAATTGAGGGGCACCCTGTGAAGACCCCTGGTCGAAAAAAAAAATTCTAAGAGAACTTGTATTTTTTATTTATCAAAGACTATCTATAAACAAAAAATTATCAAAATTAAAAGGGGTCAACTCAAAACGTTGTTGAATCTTCGTGAAATTGCTCACATACATATTACATATATATAAAATAAATACTAAAAATTAAAGAAACATTTTATAACTTTTTTGCCGTTTTTGATATAATTTTTATGATTTTTCATCATTGGAAACATTTTTGGGGATAAATCGTAAAATTTATATTGAATGAAAAGCATAAATGTTATCGATGATATTGCCGTAAATATTTCCACATCTATGCACATTGTAAATTTAACTACCTGAATAATTTTATGATGTGTACAGACATAATAAATTTGGATCAACTGCTAAGGAGGTAATGTTTGGCTGTTTTTTTCTATATGATTAATTTAAAAGCTTTGTTATTTATTTTAAAACTTTATTATTTGCTTATTTTGTCATAAAAAAACGAGATTGTATAAGATATTCGTAAGCTTATCAATAAAACAAAATGCGTCATGCAGGATAATTCTTTAATTCTCTAAACAAATTAGAAACAATTATCCCTGCAGAAAAATTCTTAAAATCCGAAAATAGTAGGATAATTTATATAAAATTATGAGTGGATGAATTAAACTAGGAAGAAGAATAATTTTTTGTCTAGAATTTTTGTTAGTTAGCCTCTGCACCCGGTGAGACACTGCCGTAAATGTAAAGCAGAACCTAAGGAATATTGTCGAGCTAGACAATCTATTCAGTTTTAATTCCACCAAAATACAATCGTTGATTGTCTCCATCTCGTAGACCGAGCTTTAAGTTCTATAAAAGTCGAACCCCTCAATAGATGTAAACGATATTTCAGATCATAATTTTCACTGAATTCACTAATTACTACATTTATAATTCTACTATTCGTCCATAAAATGGAGTGTTGTTCTCAAGGGCGTTGCATCTTTTTCGATTCTGGTTATTTTGGGCTCTTTTCAAAAACAAGATGTATGTACGAAATGTAGGTAAATTCTAAAATCAAATACTGATTCTCTACCTACAACATCATCGCACTGTTGTATGTTTTGTAGTTTTTAATAGATAAAATATGAAGGGGCGGAAATCTCACAGTTCTGAGATATCAAGAGCTCGGTCTGGATTAAGGATTTTGATATAGTTTTCGGAAAAAACTTTTATAAGGACATGGTTTTTAGTTTTGGGCAGCGATGTATAGCAAACATAAACTCTTTGTTAAGGGGAATTTTTTTTTTTCTGGTTAGAAATACAGACCATAAATTATAACAGATCATAAATAAATATAACTTAGTGAAAAGATGATACACCCCGCAAACTACTCAAAAACCTTTCCATTTAGCGTTTCAAGAAAATATTACAAAATCAAAAATTCATATCAAAGCTCTAAAAACATTTAAAAAATTATTACAAAATCAAAGATTGAAACTTTTTTCAAAATTGTAAAAATATTGCAAAAATTATAACAATATCAATAATAGAAGTTTTTTTCAAAATTCCCAAAATTATAATAAAATTATAAATTTAAGTTTTTTCAAAATTATAAAAATATTGCAAAAATTCATAATTCAAATTTTTTTCAAAATTCCAAAAATTATAATAAAATCAAACATTTAAACTTTTTCAAAATTTTAAAAATATTCTGAAAATTCTTACAAAATAAAAAATTGAAACCTTTTCCAAATCAAAAATACAAAATTCAAAAAGCTTTTTCCAAAATTCTAAAAATATCGCAAAAATTATTACAAAATCAAAAATACAAACTTTCTTCAAAATTTAAAAAATATTCCAAAAATTATAATTTCTCGTCTCTTTCGTCATTCCGTACCATCCATAACCCGTTTTTATACTGTCCATCATTTTTCTCTTTCTTTCCCTTTTTATTTCTCCCTCCACAGATCCTTCCAAAACATCTCTTAACAAACACTGCCTTCTTAGTACGTGTCCAATCCAATTCGTTTTTCTTTTCACTCTTTTTAGAACTTCCTCATTTCTCACCTTGTCTATCCACTTGATCTTAAGAACTGTTATCCTTAAAAACAGCGTTCTCTTTGCTATGAAAGCCTGCTTTGTTGTACCAATCCTTGCTTTTATTTCTCTTATTCCACTCCAGTCTTCCGTTACCTTAGTTCCCAGATATTTGTACCTTTCGACCTATTCTAGGCTTTATTCATCTACAATGATGTTTAACATTTCTTTCTTTCCTATTTTCATTATCTTTGACTTTTGCACATTAATTCTAAGCCCATACACACTTTTCATATCCTTTAGATGTTTCAACATTGTGTTCAGTTCTTCTTCATTTCTGCAAAGATCACCATATCATCTGCGAATCGAACGCTCGCAACTTCTTTTCCTCCTATATACACTCCTTTATCGCTACTCCAGCATTCCTGCACCATTTTGTCCATATAAATGTTAAAAAGAGTTGGAGATAAACAACATCCTTGTTTCACTCCTCTTCCAATCTCAAACCAGTCTGTCCTGCTGGTGCCAGCCCGTAAAGCTATAACTTGGCCGATGGTCTAGACCGATGTTATATCTTGGTACTTCCTCTTCTCTGTTTAGAATCTTAGGTTTTTCCATTTCTTTATAGAGCCCCTCCATATATTCTTTCCATCTTTGCAGAATGGGTTGGTCTTGTTTCAGAATTACACCCTCCTGACTCTCCACTTCTTTACATTTTACTCTGTTCCTGTCTTTGGCCGTTGTTAGTTCTCTCACTTTGTTATATACCAGATAATGCCTTCCATATTTAGCCATTTCTTCAATTTCTTTACACTCATTATTAAACCATGCCTCCCTTGCTCTGTCAGTTTCCTTTCTCAATTCTGTGTTCATTCTTCTATACTTTATTCGTCCTTCTTCAGTATTTAACTTTTTAAAATTTTGTCTTCCCTTCATTTTATTTATCATACCCTGTATAATCTACGGTTTCTTTGGTCGAACTCCTTTCTTGTACCCTACACTATTTTCACACCTTGTTTTTATACATTTCTTTATTCTTCTCCATCTCGTCCCACTATCTTATGGTTGTTTTCAAAAGTCCAGAGACTTTAATCTTTCTAGCATCCAAAGACTTTAATCTCTTTAATTCCCAATTCTTGATTTTTGCTGCTTTCTTTAATCTTTTAAGTTTAATTTCTAAAACTGCTAGTAGTAGCACATGATCAGTGATCGCCGTGTATATCTGCCCCAATTAAGGTCTGTGCCTTCTTAATTTCATTCCTATATCGCTCGTCAATCATTATAAAATCTATATGTTTTCTATAGAGATCACCAAGGTGACTTCCAAGTATTCAACCTTCGTTTATGATGCTTAAACTTAAACCACGTGTTGGTAACTAATAAATTCTTTTCTTTTCAAAATTCAATAATCCTATCTCCTCTTTCATTTCTCAAACCCAGACCAAATTTTCCAACTACTCCCTCGACCTCTTCCGCCCCCACAATTGCGTTCCAGTCCCCTATCACAACGTGACAGCAACTCTTCCCTTCCTCTTTCAGAATTTCTTCAATCCGATCATAAACCCTTTCCACCTCTTCGGCATCATATTCACTTGTAGGTATGTACACTTGAATGACTAGAATACTCTTCGGAGCGCTGTTTATCTTTAATCCTATAATTCTATTCCGTCATATATTACCTTACTAATACAAGTCTTTAATCTGTTATTTACAATAAAACCCACTCCGTTCTTTCCTCGCTCTCCTCCACTGAAGTAGAACACAGCGTATTCCATATGTTCCTCACCGAATCCTGCCTATCTCACTTCATAAATCCGAACTATATCCATTTTATTTTTAATCATTTCCCTTCTCAAGTTTTCTAGCTTTTCTTCCTTAAGCATACTTCTCACATTCCACGTTCCAACCTAACTTTATTATCACTTCTCCTCTCCTGATCACGTGAAGTCTGTCCCCTCCCGGAAATCCGATTGAGAAACTATTCCGGTATTGTATTTAGTATTCAAAAAACTCATGCTACTTTTTCTTCTTCTCCTACATCTTTTCTTTAAACACCTTTTATGTCTTTAATGGAGTGGTTTTCCTTTGCTTTCCCCATCCTGATGCCGTTGGTCTCGAAGGACTCATCCGCCTTTTTGAGACAGTTTCCCACCCCCAGGACAACAGAGTGCCCTGTTCGAATCTTTGGGTTCACCCGCCCTCCGAGGAGGCCGTTAACCCTGGAAAGAATGTTTGACTTCTTTTTCCGGAAGTCACTCGGTCGTCAGTTCCTCGATGGTAAGAACAAGGTATACCACATGAAGGTTCGAGGTTGACATTTTAGAAGGTAAAACTTATTTATTTAAATTTTTAATTTTGAAAGATAATTTTCTAATGAAAATAAAACACAACCGAATATTTTGACGCTAGCCTACTAAAAAAAAAAAAATCGAAATTCCTTACAAAATCAAAAATACAAACTTTTTGCAAAATTCCAAAAATATTTCAAAAATCATAACAAAATCAAAAATTTTCATGTCCAATTTCATGTTCGATAACATTTCATGTCAAACAAATAATTAATTTCATTTTTTTCCAAAAAATTGAGTAAAAAAAATGAAAATCATTCTTTTGACACACTTGACAACATTTTCTGACAAACTTATAACGCAATCTAATGCAATCTAGTTTTTGGTTTCACATACCAATCCCGACCATCAATATTTCTCCAAATTCAATGTTCCTATTCGTAATCACTTAAAATGAACGTTTTTTAAGCAAAAAATAAGCAAATTTTCTTTTTGACGGCAGGCAGGCAGATAAACATCCTAGATAAGGGGTAAGATTTTCCCTAGGGGTAAGAATTTAACTTTTGGCTCGGGAATGTTATACTTTGCTCTTGCAGAACGAAGTAATTAGTTAAGTTACATTAGTTGTTGAAAAAATTAATGAAATTTTGAAAAAATATTTGAAAGTGTATTAGTTTTGCTTGACAAGTAAGTTTAATCGTTTACCGTAGCTATCGTATATTAAAGCGGTTTTCATCCTTATTTCAAACTGTTAATGCCAGTATAATAGGTTTGAATTCAATGGTCAAAGGTCAATGGATATGTATGGAGTCACGATTTAAGTCAAAAGTATAAATGATGTATCATTTCCTTATGCAATACAAAGCACATGTTTATGTCAATTTTCCCAACCACATTGATTGCACGAAAAACAGATAAAACTTATTTCGTGCCTTCATCTATAAACTTATATTTTGTTTTACGTTTTTTTGTAATGAATCTAAAATATTTTTCCTATTTTGGTTTCATTTCTACATCTATATTCAATTCTCATAAAATAACGGTAGGTATGTTAGATTTGATGTTATAAAATACAAAAAAGATAACAGGATGGAAAAACGAGTATTTCTGCAGCTTTTGTCTATTTAATTTTACTATTTTACGAGATTTTTTGTTTTATTATAGTAAAGCTCGATTCGATTTTTAATGCTCACTCATCATTATGTTGACAGTGTTCTCTTATTTTTTATTTTCTAGTTATAGAAAACAAGAAAACACCCTTCTTGGGAAGCATCAATTTTTCGACAGTGTTTCAATTATGTTTAAATTTATTGGATTGAGTCATGTGAGACGTCAGTGTTATTTAGGTTCAGTCTAGATATAAATTTCAGATGTCGAAATCTATCTGGATTTTTAAAGTAAGTTTATACAAAATACTAAATATGCTAATCGATCAATTTTGAAATATAATAATATTAGAGATAAAGCTATATCATCGTTTTATTAGCGTCGGAAGTCATTAAATTATAATGGACTACACATTTTTTTGCAACAAACAAAATTTATTACGTTGAAACTTCATGCCAATAAAATGAGTTTTGAGAAACATAAATTATGTATTTCAGATCGAAGTCAGAACCATTTCCCCTTTCGATCTCGCGACGAGGTAATAAAATAAATATTTTTAATTCAACCTATAATTGTTTTGTTTTAAGATGTTTTTACGAAATTCGGACTTTATACGAAATTAATTAATATTACATTTACAATTACGCCGGAAAGCTAAAAAAAAAACTATATTAAAACTGAATCTAAGACAAACAGAACACTTAGAAATCTCTTATATTATGAATCACCGAATGAATAATTTAACAAAACTTTTAATTGGCTAACTTGAAAAATAATTTATTTAAAAACAAATCAAAAATTATATAAGCTTACATTACTTTATCTTGAGTGTTGATCCGGTGTACCACTTTAGCATCTTCTTGTAATTGCATCAACATTCCCACTTATGAAACGCACTAAAGCTCATTAACCCATTAACAGTCCCACATATATTAACTAAATAAATTATTTTGATCTTTGTCTCCTTGCATGCTATGTATTTTTTTTCAAACGTAAATTCCTTTTCTCGTTAGTGGCTTCAATATGCTTGTCAGCAAATTTTTCCCATACATAAATATTTATCGGCATTTTGTGTTGTTCGACATTGTTAAAAACCAATTGCTTTATTTATTATTTTGTATTTACAAAAAACAACACCAAAAATAACTATTTCAATAAAATTCGATAAACAATTTATTTGCAATTATAAAGATTTTATTTGCACATTTAACTGTTGAAGACTTGGATTTATCTTTATGATTTAAATTTTAATTAAATTCTCATCTTTGCGATTTTAAAAATTATACTAATCTCGATCCAAACAATTTGACCGTTTTTATATCATATTATCCTCGATCTTCTGTTTCATTTTCCATCATTTATCAAAACTTGTATTTTTAATTTACTTGAACTTATTTAAATCATCCAAAAAAATGTACAGTGGTACTAATAAACGTTTAAATGTACAGTGGTACAGATAAACGTCTATGTTTACCACAATTAATAAAATCATTATTGAATTTGAAAACTATTATTTTTAGAGTAAAAATTGAAAATAGTCCGTCGTTACAAAACTAGAAGAAACGAAGATAGTGATGATAGAACTAAACATCACTATCTGCTGTTTATTCTAGAAGAAAGGACTATGATAATCGCCAATCACGACTTGCTACAATAATTACTATGATGATGCAAAACAATTATTATTGACTGACGATATGAGAATTCACGTCAAAAGAAAAAGAAACAGAAAACCTGGCTGTATACAAAAAATACAGCTATACATATATGCATTAAAATTATTTAAATTATTTATCATTCTTTTTCTCTTTTTAAATTTATTTAATAATTATTTATTTTATATTTATTTTATTTACTTAAAATTATAATTATAATTTTAAATAATAAAATAAATAAATATATTTTATTATTTAAAATGAAAAAGAAATATCTTTATTTATTGGAAAATAAAAACATATATTTATTTTATTTATTAAATTAAAAAATATTAATTTACTTAGCCTATTTTAATGTATTTATTTATTTATTTTGAATTAAAATCTGTTTGTTTATTTAAAGCATTTATTTATTTACTTATTCTATTTATTAAATTCATTTATTTATTTTGAAATAAAATCTATTTATCCATTTAATGTATTTACTTATATATTGTTCAAAGTGATAAGAGATTTCCAAGTCTAAAATTCGTTTGTTGACGAAAAAAACAACCAAATATGGTTCAAATGACTAATGTCACCTAATTCTTGAATTCTCGCGCTCGCGAGCACTCCCCAAAAATGTATGTGAGAACCGAAAGGATAAGCCCCTAACGACCAGATTCTACAATACGGTTTCTCCCCCAATTAAAAAGAAACAACCATGACTGTCACGATATGGAATATGACCAAACTCTACTGACTCAGACATGGTTGCTCTACCTAAAACAAAACTAAAAATAAATTACTAGAACTAATGCCGTTCTTGGAGAACGCTCACAAGCGCCAGACTTCAAGTCTTAAACTCTATAGACATTGTTCTATTGCAAAACTAATTATATTCAAAAAGGATTAAAATTGAAATGGTATGAGGTGAAGCCTCTGATCCAGAAAAAGAAATTAATTGGTTCCTCCTTTCATTTCACCGAAGAAGCCTCTGAGGAATGGTACTACTGGTTTGTACCTAAGTACAAACACAGCAGCACCACTCCCCGTCATCTGAAAACTTCCTCGCTGGAATGAAGAGAAGAATCAAGTGATCTTCGATCGCATGTCCATAATGGACAGAGGCGACCTAGGAACATCATCATTGTTAAGTTGTGAAGCCCCATGGATGGTTTCTTAGGCCTACCAGCTTAGAAATTTTTAATTTTAAACAAAACGAAATGTTTTAAATTTCAGCAAAGCAATCATTATATACATATTATACATCAACAATACTTTAAAAAAATATCAATCAAAAAAAAAGTTCAAAAAATAACGAAATGAATTTGTTTTTCTCAAAAAAACACAAAACCTGAAAAATATTACTAACAACCTGTAAAACATAACGGGTTGTTTTTGTTTTGAAACCAGATAACAAAAAGATCGTAAAAACAATCTACATCCAATCAAGCCACATCTACTCCTTATACCAATCCACATCCATCAAACATATCCAATATCCATACAATCCATATCCAACCTATATTCACTAACCATACTCAATCCAAACCCAATCCATACACAATCCATACAAAAACACCCAACTGGTTTAACCAATAGAAATCAAAACAAAAAAACCCAAACTGGTTTTACCGAAATTTACCCGCCAATAATTATAACGCAAAAATTATCTAAACTTATTTAAAAACCTTCAAAAAAAACCTGGGTGGTTATTTTGTAGTGTTATCTCACTAGATGAGATAAAAAATGAGATAAAATATTTGTCTTTGATCGATATTATAGATTAGGTATTAAACATTTTTTTCTATATTTTTAATTGAATGCATAATATTTTAAGAATATTGTGTCAACATTTCAAGTCGATTGGAGCAAAATTGATGAAGTTACGAGTATTTTTAAATTTACTTATGAACGTTTTATACCAGATTTTTTATTGTTCAAAACTTTAAAGCGTTTTCCCCACAACTCACGTTTTCAAAGTCGGTGTCCCTCATAACTTCAAAACTACTGCACCGATCCTTTTGAAATTTTTACCACAATTTCTGTACACAATTTACAAGGTAACGCTGGAGAGTTTTTGCAAATTTTGTTAATAATTTTTATTTTACAATAACAAGTTAGCCGATTTTTTTCGCAAAAAATTGCGTTTTTCTCTTCAAAGTGTTCCAAAAAAGTGAAAAATTAAAATTCCGAAAAACCCTCCCAGCGTTACCTGGGGAAAACTATTATCTAACGAATGCACTTTGATTTTTTGATTGCGGATGATCCACCAAGTTATGAGGGGCACCGAAATTCTACTTTTTTCCGAGACACGTCGGAATAATTGCTATTGCCGTGTTTTTTAATATTTCTTCCTGAAAATTTTATACAATATTCTTCAAATGTCATACTTTAATATACTATGATTTTAATAAAGAGATTTTAACTCTGTCGTCACAAAAAATTCACATTTTTCGTACGAATTAACCTTACCCCCCTTAAGATGTTAGTTTATTTATCCAAATTTAAAAATGGTATGTTATCTAGTTAGGAGCTAAAGTGCTACTTTTTGTGTTCAGTCTATAGTTTGACGGCTGACCGTAGGAGGCGGCCGACAGTTATAAACGAAACATAAAAAGTCAATTTAGCACAGAAATAAATACACTATTTTTTCGGCAAACGTTTAAATTTTTTATAAATGTGAAATTAATAAATCATAATTACGACCAAAAAAGTAAAAATTTTAATTTGTATAACTTATATAAAAAATAGTTTTTTTTTATCAAAGCAACCTTTCAATTCAAAATTTCATAATTCAATCAAAATATTTGTTATTTTTTGTTGTCATAGTTATAAAATTTGTTTGGGAAAATAACAAATATTTTGGTCATCTTCAACATATTTTTATTAATTCATAATCTCTTGCTATGTAACTTTTGCTGCCGCCGTAAAAATATGGGAAAAAATGGCGACACTTTATCTGCCGCCGTAAAAATATGAAAGTTGCTTTACTGCCGCCATAAAAAAAGAAAAAATGACGTCATATGTCAAAAAAGTAAAACTTAAACCTTCTCCCAAGCGACTGTAAAGCTAAGTTTTATAGCCGTTTGCCGACCGGTTGTGCAGCAATTTAGCCTCCTACAGTTTCTGCTAGCTGCTTTGCCGGTAAATTGTTGTTTTTTATCAGTACAATTTAATATTAAAATAAAAATAGTACTAATAAAATCATCCAGAATTCCTGATTTTATTACTTTTTCATTACATAAATAAAATTTGTGTTTAACAACTTGAAAATGTTTTTTCTAATTTAAAAAGAAATAGGAAATGGAATTAAAGCTACTGCAAGAAAGCTTATAAGAAATCATCTATTTTTAATTTGATTTTTGAATTTCTTCAGTTTGCTTTTCGCTTTTTGGTTTATAGTTATTTTATTATGTAGTTAGTTTTTTAAAATTTGTATTATTCATAATATTTTTGAAAGAACGTCAAAAATTGGAACGAAATAAGGGCCATGATTCATGTAAAAGAATTGTCGTACGTCAAATATAATACGACAAAAATAATATCTTAAGCATTGCTCTATTTTTGTGCAATTAAAACATAACCTAATAAATTTTGCTTGTCATAATTGAAAAATGAATTTAAGAAGCAATTTTTACAAATGATTAATTACAGTTAAATTAATTTGATTATTTTGACATTTGACAAATTTTTATATTTTTCTTGGGATTATTGAAAAAATAGAACAATCTTTAAGATATTATTTTTGTCGTACGATCAAAAATATTGTCGTACAGATAAAAAATTGTCAACGCCCCGTAACCCATCAGATCAAATATTATTTTATCTGAAAGACAAATCTTTTACATGAATCATGGCCCTAAGATATTCAGATAGAAACCGAATGGAAGTCTACTTTGATAATATTGTAACAGCGGACCCAACAGAAAACTTGGGAAAAAAATTTAATACGTTGTTGAAAGATTGTAATTTTCACGGAAAATATGCAAATATGCAAAATATTTTATATAAAAGATTCCTATCTTTGTCCCGTTAGTTTATTTTGTTCAGAATAAAATGCTCTTAAGCTTTTTTCCAGATATGGTTTGAAAAAAATAATAGAATAACTGTATTTGATTCTTAATTACTAGCATACACTACCAATTATTTTGAAATGAAAGGAAACACTTCGATCCATAGCCGATTTCTCTAAGGATTACTAACAAAATATAAGCGATTTTAAAAAATTCTACTTCGTTCAACAATGTGATGAATTAAATTTACAATGCTATTGACCCAAATAATAGAAAATAAAAATAATTAGGTATACTTATTAGTTCATAAAAAAACAATAAATCATAAAATCTGTCGTCACAGATCGATTTTCAAACAAAAAACATTTATTTTAACAATCTCACTTCTAGAAAAGATAAAAGACACATACATTTTTTTCCATGTTTATTGTCCATCAAGTTTATTCGACCATCAATCATCTTGGTCCATCATATTTTGAATGACATAAAACGTAAGATAACATAACAAACAATATCAATCCTTTTAATGAAATCAATAGGTTTAACTTTTGTAAGTTATAAAAAATTTTAAATCAAAAGTAAATAAAAAAGCTCATAAGATGAACATTAAATCAAATCAATAAGACATAAAAAAATGTTATTGTGTTCACAGAAATTTTGAGTATTTTTTGTTGCTCAATTAATGTTGAGTCTATTTCAACATTTATCTTTATTCCAATTGATTGAACAAGAAGTAATACATATGTAGCTGAAAGATTTTCATCAAAAACAAATTATCGGAACGATTACTTTATTTCCCTAAGGATTATAATGGATAATCAAGAATGTAAAGTTGTTGCTTGATTTGTAAGGAGTTATTAAAAATTTGATTGGTTCTTGATGATTGAGTACAAATAATTATAGATGATTAAAATTGATATAGATTATTTTTATAAATTTAAAATAAAATTTGTATTATAGCAAAAACAAATAAACCAGGGTAAGAAAAACAAAGGGGCCAAGTCTGGGCCAAGACCGCGCCATAGCTTTTGGGGGTTGAGCCAGACTTAACATTTTCAAATAGCCCAAGCTTGAACCAAGCTTGGACTGATGTCCTGGAGCCAAGTCTGGCAGCCAGGCTTGGACCAAGTCTGGCAAATAAGACTTGGCTTGTCCCAGGTCTACCGAACCAGTTTTTTTTTCAAAAACTCCTGTAAATGTGTGGAAAGAGGTTGTGCAAAGAGTAACATATATGAAAATAAAGATAAACACAATATGGCCTGCACAATGCATAATGTATTAGACTGGTTAGTAGCGCGTAATATAATAAACTGAACCTTGTTCAGTCTAGGCATTTACAACTGGCCCAGACCTGGCCCAAAGCTAACTAGCCAAGGTTTGGCTCATCAATACTGGCCCGAGATCGGTCTATTGTTTAACATTGGCAGCTCCTACCCGGGAAACGTCTACCAAATAAACAAGCCTGGAACATAAAACATGCTGCAATTATTAATGCTTTGATTACTGCAGAAATTTTAGTCTATACGCCTTTATTTTAGTTTTTTCGCAGAAAATATAAAATAGAAAAATTATAATTTTCTTTTCTTTGGAACTTTCTAGGCTAATTTTAATTAAAGTAGTTGTTCCTTTTGTGTTGCGTGCATTGTTTGGAATCTTTTGTTTTGTTATAAATTATAAGAACAATATTAGTGTAATAAATAGTAGGGTGGACGACAATGTAATAAAGGTTGTCTTTTATTTGTAGAAACAGCCAACGCTGGAAATCTGATGAGCTGTGATCGTAGGTAGTTTTGCCTAAATTGAGTTGCGTATTATTTAATCTCTCTTTTTCAGTAACCTTTTACCAAAATATTTGTTATTTTTTTCAAACAAATCGTATAACTATGACAGCAAAAAATAACAAATATTATGATTGGATTATCAAATTTTGAATTGCACCTTTCAATATGCTTTGCTTGCAATGCTTTGATAAAAATTTCTATTTTTTATAGAATTTAAACAAATACAAATGTTTTTTGCTTTTTCGGACGTAACTTTGACAACAAAATATGTATATGGTTAAAAGGTTATACTTTAAGGCCGCAAATCAAAGTAATGAAGTATCACTTTAATCTGGAGGCAAATAAAAAAATAATTTTGAATAATTTAAAGTATTAAAAACTTTAGCAATAAATATTTGATAAGACTGAAGCATGTAATAGGGTTAATAGAAAATTATATAGTTCCAGCTTCAGAAACCTTTTATAAGTCTAGCACGAGAACTCACAACACTGATATATTAAATGCTTTGATTGATTGATTCGCTATTAAAGTTTGGTTTGTTTGTAACCAATATACTTTATATTTGTACCAAACATTATATACCAAACATTACGGAATGTTAAACGAACCAATGTTAAATATCAATAAAACATCCAAAGTTAATTACGTTAATACAATTTTATTAGTTAGAGTCGAATTGGTAATAAATTAATGCTAATTGATTTCTGCTCGATTCGATTTGTGTTATTAACTAAATAACTATAAAACCTTTATGTTTACCATGGATTTTGTTATATTTTTTACAAATTATATAATTGGACGAAGTTACATAAATTATACAATCAGCATATTTTTAGGGATCCGTTTTTTATACGGAACACTATTGGTAACAGTAAAACGTGTTTTTCACATTATTTCGATTATCTCTCGAATACTATAAATCCAATGAACTTGAAATTTGGTATGCGTATAAAACTAACCTATCCACACAAGATGAGGTGTTGTAACTAAATAAAATAGTTTTCGTTTGGTTAACAGGGTTACGATGTGAGGCCTTTGAGAAAATACATTTTTTAATCGGGTCAAGTAGGGTATCATATGAAAGGGCTTCACTTTAGTACTTCTAAAAAATATTTTTCATAATTTTACACCCCTAGATTTTTTGCGTAATTCTAAATCATGGCGTTTTCTGTATGTTTCCTTTCCTGGATTAGCTGCTGCCAGTCGAAGTAATCGAAAATCTTAAAAAGTACTTTGAATGGTAGAAACATTAGTAAGTTATTAATGGAAAATATAGTAAAGTACCAAATACTAACAATTATATTGATTAAGGGGGTGGAAATAAGAAGGGGTGAAAGCACCATTTAAAACCCGGTCAAGTGGGGTGTCATTTGAAAGAGCATCAAAATTAAGAAACATTACATTTTTTTTAGAATTTTGCGATGGACAGTTTTTGAATTATTGTCAAAAAAGTGAAACAAAATGTTGGTCCCTCCCTACGTTTCTTCGTTGATTGACAGAAAAATTTGAAAAAATTCATAGAGATAGGAAATTCGATAAATCCTTAACGAAAAATATAGCGAAGTCTAAAATGATTTTATTTCTCTGTGTTTAGGGGATGGGAGTGGGAAAGGGTGAAAAAAAGGTTTTTTGACCCACATGAGGGGGGTGTCATTTGAAAAAGCACCAAAATTATGAAACGTAAAATTTTTTTTAGCACTTTGCGATGCACAGTTTTTGAATTGTTGTCAAAAAGTCCTATTTTTAGTGTGCCTCCCACCCCCTAAATTTTGTCGTTGATTAACAGAATTGAGTCATTCCTTACCTACCATAAACAGCTATTTTTTAAATCATTTCGATCACTTTAGATATTTATTTTCTATTAATATTTACGATGAAACATTTATTTTTTATGTGTTTATGGTCTGGCAATATAAACACTTTACAATACAACTTTATATCAATTATTTTGATATTGTGTTCTTTACATTCACGGAACCCTTGACTAGCGAATTTTATTCGCATTTGTCTGACTTTTAATATGTTGCTTCCATTTAAATCTATCTTCCGCTAAACTACTCGACTGAAATAAATCTAGAAGTATGTGAAATAGAATTTTGTTATCTTATATATGGCTAATATATATAACAGTTAAAAGATTATAACAAAAATCCTCTTTTTGTTCATGGATTGCAAAAAATTCTGTTGTATCAAAGGAAGCTGATAAGTAAGATAAAATCCGAAAAAAGTAATCCTTAAACTTATCATTTAACTTGCGTATTTTTTGCTAGTTCTTCGTTCATAATCATAAAATCTTAACATTTAATGATATAAAAAAAGGACAACAGTTTCTAGCTTTCGTGTATGATTTATTTATGGTCATTGCGCGTTTTTTGTTTCTTTGTTGCTTAATGACTAATAAATCAGACTTACACATGGTCGTAAATCAAAAAAATGACAAATTGAAGTATAAAGAAAACCAGATCTGAAATCATAAAGCATCAGATAAGTATAATGTTTTTACTTGTGGGATATGGTCTTTTGTATTTTTCTACATTATAAAAACTTCAAATCTTAAATCCTGCAAGTGGTAATATTTTATTTTAAACTTACTCTGAGAGTGGAAGAAAGGTTTACTATGATGACGAATGACCCCGCGACATGAAAATGAATGGTAAATGGTAATTTTTATACTGACCAACTTTTTTCGTACTTTAAAGAAGTAAAACGAAACCGTTATGGAACTTCGGTGTCCTTCTAAAATTAAATGTGTTGTGTAGCATTTCCATGAAAAACATTTTCTTTGGCCTTATATCATGAATTTTTTATTTTAAAATGAAGTATTTGAAATTAATTGAACCATATTTTATTTTCGCATAAATATTACGTGTGATTGTCGCAACTACATCGCTCTATAACTGTACAGTTGTTGAAACAATTTCGTAGTTCAATTCGCCATATCTGCTGGCACGTTAAGGTTGAGACAATTGCATTTCTCGCCCTGGAAAATCTCTACGAAAAATGAAATTCAATATTTCATATTGAGCTGATGACTATGTTGACAAAAACAAAAAAAAACTGTAAAGAATAAATTGTAAAAAAAAATTAACTTAAATGAACATTTAATGCAAAATATGAATTAATATCTATGACCTTGTTTAAATGAATCCACTTGTGGAAGTGTGCAACAGTTTCACGACCAAAGCTTGTTATAATATCACGAATCACGACTGACGATGTATAATGCATGAAATTGATAAACGGTAATACTTAAAATTACCTTTTTTAAGCCCGTTGTACTTAATTTTTAATTCAATAGATTTGAATATTGGACAATTTGGACAATATATTAGAGATTTTTTGAGCACTTAAACTCAAGTAGTTAATTAGCAATTTTTCTCTGAGATGAATCCAAAATATACTTTCGAATTGAAAAATTCAAAATAATCCATTGTACTGTTTACTTTCTTTGTTAAGTTTTCACTATTTATTTGTGAGATAATCAATTTACAACAATCCTTTTATTTTTCTAAAAAAACAAAACTGTATCAAAGAAAAACTTGAAAGTTAATATTTTTCACACAGTTTTACATACAAGAATTTCCTTTCAAATTTATCACAATAGAAATTCATATTATTAATAATTTTTCTTTTCTTATAATTTGCCAATTTGTTTAGCTTTTAGTATTTGTTTTCAAAAAAATTAATTTAAATCAAAAATGAATTTAAATCACAATAATGAATTTAAATCAAAAAATTCCTATCATTGATAATTAATGATATTTTTGAATCTAAATTTGTAGTCTTTTGTATCTTTAAATGTAAAAAATATTATAATACTAAAAATATTATCTAAAATGCAGGTATCCGTGCCGATACAAAATTAGAACTCAACTTTATATACCCATGTGGTTTTACACATCGACTAGCCCTTAGGCGGTTTCTATTTATCTCAGTTGTTGTGATTAGGTTTTCTCATTCTAACAAATAAATATTTACCCATACACGAAAATCTACCGTATGCAAACAAAAAAACCAAAAATATATCAGTTATACAACACATAAATCGGATACCGATCGGATGCCAGATTCAGATCACACAACATCAACGCACCTGCGCAGATCAATTTACTCTGTTTAAGTTTAAAACACGAAAAAAAATATATTTGTTTCACAATAAAAAAATATTGCGACGCTGATGCATAGGCTGACTTCACCACAACTCTGGAAACATAGTGTTCTGGATATTAAGTAAGCTAACATCTATCAAATACTTCAATTAAAGACTAACCAATGGTATAGATTTCGCGTAGTTATAATTATTAAAATATTAAAGAAAGCAGTAGTATCCCAACAAACATAAATTCTGTTGTACGAAAAAAAGTAAAAAAAATTTTTACCGAAAGTGAAAAACCGGAAGTTGGGATGCAGAATTGTTGTGAACCATACTAAATGCTTACGTACCAAGTTTCATCCAATTCGATTATCAGGTTCAGATGTTATTGAACTTTAAAAAAAAACAGGAGCTCCGGACACCCCCACCACTTTGTTCACTATTGCTCAAAAACTAATCAGTTCCTTGGCATACATATTTGCATATTTTTCCAAAGTGTCATCAAAATACATTCATGAACGAATGCTATGTGCTCCCAACAAACATTGAAAAAATTGTCACACAGTAAACAGGTGTTCGGGAAGCCCCCAAACACTTATCCCAATATAGTCCAAAAACTAATCAGTTGCAGATATATTGCAAATGCAGAAATATTGGAAACAGTACTTATAATGCTAAGGTCCTTGGCATATAAAGCTAAGTTTCCATAAAATCATAAGCCGGGATTAGAAGTTATTGAAGATTTAAACTTAGAGGTGTTCGGGAGACCTCCCGCCATTTTGTCCAAATTTAAAATGAATCCCGATCAAGATCCTATGCCGGAAGGTCACCCACCCACCCAAATAACCAACCACCCACCCACCCACCCACACACAGACGTACACCAAAACTTTTATTGGCTCTTTAGATAGAAAATGGTCCCAAACAAAAGAAAAAACAAAATTTGGGGTAAGTAAGATTTTTTTTTCTCGATAGATTGCATTACTTCACACAATTTAAAATTGTGGTGAAGTAAAAACCAATTGATTATTTTTTTTTTATTCAAAGTTAGGCATGTTTAGTGTTAATTATAATAAATTAACGTCTCTGACTATCCGAAGATACCAAGCCCAACTAGGGGTTAGGACTAAGTTTGAAAATTTATTCAGTTTCTTTAAGCAATTTATGGACTCTAACTTTGAAATCTTGAGGATTAAAGCTCTCAGGGAAAACCCATGAAGGTAAGCCATTCCAAAGATGAGAGACTCTGTTGAAAACATCACGCTGAAAAGCAACAGTTCTGCACCTTTTTATATGAATCGTAAAAGGATGGGCTACAACATTTGCTCTGGTGTTATACGCGATAGGTTTGCTAGTTCAGGTAAAATCTCATTGGAAGTTTGTTCATCCATAACATATTTATAGCAAACTGTCAGATCAGCAACATTTCTTTTGTGCTGCAAGGAATCAAGCTCATTAGTAAGAGTTGAGTTACCAATCAGTTTGACAGCTCTACGCTGAACAGAGTCAAGATACTTTAAACTACTAAAATATGCTCCACCTGTGAGAACAATACTCCTGCATACAGGGACGTATAAACGATTTATATATTAAAAGAAGCTGTTTACTATTGAAAAACTTACGACATCGTCCCAAAAAGCCCAATTTTTGAACAGCGTTCTTAGCTAGGTTAAAAATATAAGAATTCCATTTCATATATTTTTCAATTTCTACTAGAAGTCTTACAGATTTTTTTTCCACAAGATCTTTGGAGTCAAACTTTAATGGAAACGGATAAGTTGTGAACAATCTAGAAAAATAGCAAACCTGTGGTTTAATTGTATTAAATTCAACACTGTTAGCCAAACCCCAATCTATGCTAGTCGTTAGACCATCGTTTAAGGAACTTATCAAATTTTACCTACAGTTATTAAGCACTGACGGTGAATGTATATTAGACATTTCATGTGATGCATGAAGTGTGCTATCATCAGCAAAACTATGAATAGGATTAACAGTTGAATTCAACAAATCATTAATATAAATAAGAAATAGAGTTGGTGACAAAGCAGAACCCTGAGGAACGTCTACATTAGTTGGAAAAACATCTGATGAGACACCATCAACATTGACCCGAAATTTTCGTTCAGAAATAAAACTCTTTACCCAAGTAATAAGATGGTCGTCCAAACCATAGCATCTTAATTTGCAAATAAGATTGTTGTGCCATACTTCGTCAAATGCTTTAGATATATCAAGAGCAACACCAAAAAATTCACCATGGCTCTCAAGAGATTTATTCCAGACATGAGTGACAAAAGAAAGTAAATCTCCCATCGCCCACCCTTTACGGAACCCGTATTGTCTTTCCTGTCCTGGATGAGATTATTTTTGGTCCCAAAATAGCTACAGCCTATGGGATCGAAAGAAGAATTCCTGCTGCTTCAACACAAATAATTGTATAGTACGCGTATTTCGAATAAAGATGGATAAAAAAAACCTAGTGAGATGAGTAGACTCTGGCGACCCCTTTGCATGAAAAAAACCGCGATCACCGCGTCCAACCCCATGATTTTCGCCCATTCACACACTTTCGTACTGCATACGCTCTCACATGCACACCCACACGCTCACACACACCCGCACAAAGACACGTACCTTCATACACACCATCATCCATACGATATCTCCAGTATTGAAATCGGTTAAACTTAGAGCTTTTATTGAAGTTACTTGATTCAGCAAGGGTTCAAGACAAAATCGTATCATATCACAACTTGGTCGACACATAACAATTTCAGTCCAGTTGTTTGGTTTCATTTCCCTTTTTTTTGTTTACAACACCTGTCTTCATAATTGCTTGCTGACCCAAATTCTTTATTTGCTAGTTTTTCACAAAATTGATTTTAACTGATTGTAATATAAGCATACGAATATCGTGTAGATAGGCAAATAGTTGCACGAGTGCCGAAATACGCAAATTATCAGAGTCGTCAGATTCAGGCCTGATGCTTCTTATGCGAGGTCCAAATTTAGCCAAAAAATTTTTCAATAACTCTGTTATTTTAATTTCAACTAACTCCATTGTTCCGAAATAAATTTCACCTTTCAGTAATTGTTGTAACTTAGTTGCAAAAGAAGTAGCGTAATAATCAAGGCGGTTCACTCTAATCTTGATTTTTATATTGTTAGGAGAGTAACTATAAAAAAAATTTACAGGTGAGCAGTAGTTTATGCACATCACTTAACGCTAAATAACTGCAGATGTGATCAAAGTTATCAAAAGGTAGACTTTGAAGTGATGTTGCAATCATTTCTAGGATTTTTCTTCTTTATCGTGATTATAAAATTATATTGTTTTAACAATCGTTGTGGTCTGTTGGAATACTATATTGTATTATCAAAAAATTCTCAGATTAAGGTAGCCTCCTTAGTCTGCCAAATAATATTCAATAAAACACTTTAATTTATTTTTATTTTAGATCAACCTAATCACAAAAAAATAATAATTCAATACAACAAAGTATATTAATTTACAGGTTTATCGACTACAACTGTTATATATGAATAATTTATTTGTTGTAGTCATACAACCCACAATACCGTTATAAGACACGCGGTCTAATTTATCCAATATCTAGTTATATTGAATATCTAGTTATAAAGAAAAATTTAAATAATTACTTGAGAATAAATCTTATGATTGTTAAATGCAGAATTAGTTCTACATATAGGGCTATTCCCATCCACACATCCACATACACACACACACTCATACACCTACATACTACCCATAATCATTCATACCTGTAAATAAAATAACAGTAAATTAGGACTCACCACATGATGTGAATAACTCCCGCTCCTCCAGCTTTTTGGTACCGTGGTATTATTTGTATTATTATCCTTGGTGTTATAACTGGATCGGGTCGGTAAAAAAAACAATACACTCACTTTTAAGATTTCTAATTTTTTTTTGTTCTATTTGGTTCCGATTTTTTTTCTTCAATTCACTTATGAGCTAGCATAAATAAGAACATGCCGTATTTACAAAAAAAAATTTTACTATTACAATTAGATTTGTTAACATGTAACTGAATACAACACTAGAATAACTTAACAATATGGCCACTATCAGCCTTTAATATTTTAATTATATGGTGTTTAACAATAATAATCTCGGATACAAATAATTAACAAGAATAAGACGAAAATTTTGTTTTTATTTTAATCTAATCTAATATCACAAGCCGAGTATTTCGATAAAAAAATTAACAATTTCCACCATAAATTAACTAAATTCAATTTTATATCTTGGTTCTTCGGCATAACCACAAAAAAAAGCACAAAATTATGTGAGAACCAAATTGATATTTTTCTATTTATTATTGTCAGACGTCAAAAACTGAAATCAGCTGATTTCTAAAAGTGACAATCGAATAAGAGAGCCTCTATACGCGGCTAGGCGTATTTATAGGCAAACAAAATAACGATAGTGGTGAATTATTTTTTTTCTTTCGTTAATTATCCCTCCCCACTAAGTGTCTTCACTATTAATCTGTACTAAAAGTTGGGAAATAATTATAAACAGAAACTTTGATTATATAACGATTGTAGGAAATCTATATGGGAAAAGCGGAACTACGAATTAATGATACTGTACAATTGTTTTGTGCTAACTCTATAGCAATTAACGATTACAAATTAAAAATAGGAAATTACATTGGACAATATTACACAACTGTTTTAGGACAATCTTTGTTTTACGGAAACTATTGTAGATGGCAATTACGGTTTGAGTTTAAGAAAATATGGTTAAAGGAAAAACGAGAATAATTATAAAAAAATCTCCGCTAATGCAAATTTGATGCGTGTGAGAAAGTAGTGCATCTCTAAATCAGGGAATTATACAACTGCTTCGTTGATCACCAGACTACTTTGTAACACCTCTTGCCCTATAAAATGCCTATAAACTAAATTGGAGATGCCATATTTGAATTAAGTTTATATGCAATTTATAGGCAAAGAGGTAAGAAACGAAATAGTGATGTGTTGCACTGCATACAAGTGTGGAAAGGACCAATGAATATGATCATGAAGATTCTACAAATGACAGAAAATGAAAACAAACTTTTAGTTTACATGCTAAGCCATGAATGGCAAAATGCCATTGGTCATTAATCTAACTTAATTCAACTCTGAGACAACAACCAAAAATATATCGGTAAGTAAAGCTAAAGAAAACATTTACTCTTCCATTATTTGTTATTTCATATCGATGCTAAATAGGTATCGATATGTTTACAAATAAATAAATAAACCAAATTCCAGAATAAAAATAAAAATAGTTGTTTTCATCGTCAATACTCATTTTCCTTTCCATGCATGTAGCATATGAACAACTCGAAAATCTGTTTAACATAAGTAAAGATGCTCGTATAAACAGATATCTAGAGAATTATTAGATTTTACAACATGCGATATTCGCTGTGGAATTCTTATGATAAAATAAGAAGTAAAAAACAAAAAAAACCATAACTATAACTAGCAGTTCAACTTCTAACTCAACTACATACTAACAGTGAATATAAATTTTATGTGATTTTTATTGAGACGAAAAAATAAATCGGAAAAAGATAAATAGTTTCAGAGTCATTATTTAGAAAATGGTTTGAAAAAGAATAAGAAATAACTTTAAATGGAATGCTTTTGTGGAAATGGGATATCTTTTTGAGGGAGTGTTGCTTAATAAATTTTACCAATTGAGATTACCAAATGTTTTGCTGTTATTTTCTTTTGGTCAAAGTTTTTGGGAAAAGAGGGTAGTTGAACGTAAAAGTAACAACAAAACAATATGGGTAACAAGAAATATATCACATATAAGAATAAATGCTCTTAATACTGAAATCTTGTAATAATGTTTGGATCTAGCAATTTAATTACATCTTCCACATCACTGTTACTTCTGTGCTGAAAATTAATTTGAGTTAATATTTATTGAAAAACGTTTGTTCCAAAAATCTTAACCCTACAAATTTCCAAATTTGTCTCTTTTTCACAAAATCACTAAATTACAATTTCCATTTTTTACACAAACGACAAATTATTTTTATTTTCATATAATAACAACAAATAACATAACATCGGTTGAATTTAAAAAGTTATCATAATGTTTTATTAAAGTTTCCATAAAGCATTTTCACCCTTCCAAATATTTTCTTTCTTTCGGTTTTTTGGTGTGTAAGTAAATAAAGATTTAATGAAGATTTGAGATAAATCATGATAATGTCACTTTGTTAGTTTTTCACTAATGACTTATTTATTTGGTTGATTGATGAATGACTAAACCTTTTTTATTTGTGTTGTTGTTTTAATTTTTTTTTGTTTGAATATTTAAAATTTTATTTAGATAACTTTTAAGCAATTAAATGAAAATTAATCGAAATTATTTTAATCGTATTTTAATTGGATTTTAATTTTTTATTACTTAACAGTTTTTGTTTGTTTTTGATAAGGAAAATATTACAACTTGATTAATGGTGATTTGAATTGATATGGGAAACTACGACAAAGATAAATTTAATTGCCTAGATTTATTAGATATTTTCCTGAAGGAATAGAGAAAGAGAGAGAACTGCGATAATAAATAATTGGCAAGCAAGCAATTGAAACTTGTTTGATTTGAAAACATGAATATATTTAAACTCTCAACAGTATGAACGTATGAACATATTCTTTCCAAAACCATGAACATATTCTTTCATTGTATAATTTTTTCTGAAAATGTTTTTATAATACTTCATTCCAGACTAACGATTTTCAATTGCAGTTTCAACAAATTTGTTAGAATAATTCGTTTTTATTATATGAACTGTAGTCAAAAAAGCAATAAAAATAATAATAACATTAACCATTTACTGGACAAATATTATACCTTTTATGAAAACAATAAAAAAATTGAATCAAATGTTTGTTAAAAAAATCATAGTTTGGATATGTTTTAGTATATTTACGCTCTTTAGACATAATATGAAAAACAAGCAACTTTTCATGTTTTTGTATAATAAATTTGGTAGGTTGCTTTTTATACCATTCAAAACTTTCTCAAACTTCCTCGGTTATAAACTTAGAGAAGTATGTACTCAAAATATTTAGTAATAGCTAAAGTGAAGTGCAAAATAAAATTCTATACAATATTTAAAATATCATAGCATATCATAGTGAAGTGCAAAATAAAATTCCATACAATATTTACAATATACAACATTTAAATTATCATTATAATAAAACTAAAGCCATATAAGTTATCGTCTTCAAACATCGGTTATTAAATTCATTCTATAAAAGAAGATACGACAACAGCAAATAAAGCAACTTCCAAAACCAATTAATCCACGTGGATCGGAATAATAAGAACATCGAAATTATTATTTTGTCTAACAACTTAGGGAAAATTCTCAGTAATCAAACTTCCTACTAGAATATTTTACATTGATTAAAATTTTATTGAAGCACTTTATTTTGCAGAACTAATGGCAGTTTAAGCCGAAATGCCATATTGTTTACAATCAGCAATAAATTAATCGCAATTAATTGTAAAATAAAAGACAAATAAATTTTCATTATAAATAAGCGTTTTAAAGCTTTGATACGTATAGAATTAGAATTCCGTTTACATTATATTTCGGGACTGGGTCTGCAGGCTAAAGAGCATATGCTGACGAGCTCATTAAAGAACACACAGTGGATTGCCTATTTGTAGTTTCAAATTTTTTAATCGGAAAACCAGGTCTTTTGAAAATGGCACAAAAGCAAAATTGTTTAAGGGCTAACTCATTCCTGTTATATTATAAACTAATGGCTTTTCCTAGTTTCGTGTTTCAACAAGTTTTTGTAAATCATACTAACAACAAATATAGGTGAGAGGTCAGTTTTTAAGTGATTTTCTATCTAATAGTCGATAATAAATTTTGGAACCCTTTACCAAAAACAGTTAAAAACTCTACAACTATAGCTAATTTTCGCAGGAAATATTTTCAGTATTTTCATATAAAATAAAAAAGTTTGCAAACTCAACTCATCGTATTATTAAACTCATTTGATTATGATGAAATTCATTCAATGTCATTTTAGTTTTATATTAATTTATATTTTATGCTTTAGTTTTAGACGTAAAATGAAAACGTTCATATATAATATCACGAGTCGTCAAATAATAGATGATTACGAATGCCATTTGAGGTCCCGAGTGCGCGTAGCGCACGATGGAAATTTTTAACCTCAAATGGCATGAGTGGTAATGTTGAAAAATAATCGACTAACAATTTGGTGACGAGTTGTATTTAGCAGACAATTTAACGAACAGAAATAGTAACATTATTTCATACAACATAATCCTTTGTTGTCGAACAAAATTAAATATTATTTCATCTTAGTAGGCGCATAAATGTTATAAATTTGTAATTTATTTTTGACAAATAAACATAAACATGCAATCATTTATGAATGAAAACGGACATTTTTACTATTTGCATATTGCATTTTCACATAATTTTGTATGTGAATTTTTGTTTTAAATTAATATATTAAGTAGGCCGAAAATATTCGAAAATATTCGCTGTTCCTTCCCACCAGAGAAAAATAATCGAAACAATTCGTTTTGATTTGTTAAAAAATAGTAAATGTAGCGTTTTTATTGGACCTTATCGAAACTTTATTTAGTGAGTTGAATTGTCTAAATTAATAAGTTCTATGAATGTCAATTATAAGCCCGAGTGTGCTTAAGACATGATAATAAGTGAAATAAATGAATAAATAAAAAATAATAAATTATTTTGTGCGACTTAAATTTCACCTAAATCACCTTACAAGACAACTTTACTGTGAAGCCGAAAATTAAGTAAAATTAAGTGCAACTTTCCTTGTTTTTCAACTTAGAAAAAATCTTAATTTGAAGTCGAAATAGTTGAAGAATTATAATAAATTATAAAATAACTTCTCTGCATATCCGAAGATAACATGCCAACTAGAGAACTAGGGTTTGTGATTGTTGATTTAATTTTTTTTGAGGAATTTATGAACGTTGATTTTAAAGTTTTAAGGATTAAATCAGAGAAACCCCAAACCCTTAATAAGGTTCGGAGCTAAGCAAGAAAAGAAACATAAAGAAAACGATATTATACGTAATTATACAAAAAACTGTGTGGTGTAAAGTTCTAAAATACTTTTTAAGAATTAGTGAATATTTCTCACGATATTGTTAAAATTTAGAAGAAAGAGATAGGATCGTACTGCACGAAACTGATTTATGCGCAGGTTATGTAAGGTTGGACTATTTTTTTTGTTTTAGCCTTGCGACAAGAGCATGTTTTATTGGGAATAAAAGTATTTGAAAAATGTCTATAAAAGAATAGCCTCAAGCATTGTAACGACCAACAAAATCTGTATAGTAAACATTTTCTTTTAAAAATCTAAAACAGACTGTTCTCACATAATCACACATTTATTTCGTACTATCACATTCATTTCATAAATAATATCTGGTATTAATGACGTTCCACTGTAATGCATAATTTTTTTATTTGAAAACATTTAACGGATCTCATATTTCGATGTTTGAACAAATGTTTTTTTCATTAATTTTCGTTTATCAATGTGAAACAAATATATTTTTTTTGTTAAACAGATATATAGTATATAGTCTAAGATCCGGCTGCAGGATTAGTGCACTCATCGATTTTTTGCTAAAACCAAATTTTTATGTATATTTATAATTAGGAGAATATATATCTACCAGGTTGCCTATCAAAATTTGGCCGCCAGTATTTTTAATTAAATTATTTTTAATTGATTTTTGGGAAAAAAATTTCGTTCACTTGTTTTTTAAATAAAATATCGTCTACATCATGGCAATTTATATAAAGATTCTAAAAATTCACGGTTGCCGTTGCGCACCTGGCCTCACCTGTTCGCAGCCAGGTGTAAACAGGTATGATTTCGATACATTTATACGTTCATAACGTACATTGATTAATTCTATATCAAATTAAAGCTAATTTTTTTCTATTTATTACATATATGGTTGCCTAATTAAATCCGGCCGCAAATAAGGGTTGCTGGCTGTTAAAGATGATAAATATTTAAGGTAGTGTGAAAGAGAGCTAGCGCGTAACATCATTTGTCAGACGAGGATAGCCAGCTGTGCGACGCTCTTAAGCCGTTGCGCATGCGTCGAATGTTAGTGTTCTCAACCACCGGGGAGTAATAGAGACGACTTAATAAATACTCCAGAAAAATTGTCTTCCTTTTCAAAATGACAAATTTAAAAATTACAACAAAAAATGGTAGAATCCCCCCAAATAAATTAGCGTTTTTTTTTTTCAGATAAATAGAAAGATTAGGTCCTCTGCATCCTAATTATGAAAAAAAAATTGCGGAAATGAGAGGTTCAAAAGTTATAAAGGATCAAACTTTCAAATTTACCTTGGTCCCCCCTTTGGTTTTTTTTTTAGTTTTTTTTTTTTTTTTTCCTTATTTTTATTTATTATTTATTTATATTTTATCACACACTAAAATATTAAAATTTAAAAAAATACCTTGGTCCCCCCTTTGAGTTTTTAGAAGTAACTTGATCTGATTTTTGATTTTTTTTTTGACTCGCTTTTGCGACCTTGCACAACTTCGATCAAAAATAGCATTTCTTATTAATATTCTTCACCAAGCATAAATTTGTTGAACTGTTATTAACAGCGTTTCAAATTGTCTTTGTACATACGGATTGCTTTATAAACCGTTAATACTGCGTCTCTTATACGTTTATCTTTTAAATTGTATTTTTTTCATAATTTTATTTCTATGAAGCAATCATTCCCACTGCAAATGCTATATCCTCGGTCTAGTCAAAGCACAATATTTTCATAATAGCTATTATGGTTACAGTTATTGTTTTTTTCTATTAAATTGAAAAATAAAATTTTTTTTACAAAGAAAAACAAATAGAAATAAAAATGGAAAATAGAAAATAGAAAAAAACATCAATACAAATTAAAACTGAAATAATAACACAAAAATATGCTTATACATATTTTGTTTTTTGGTTTTTGATTTTCATCTTCCATTACATGAAAACATTAAAAATTATTTGACATTTTCAAACATTTTCATTTTTACTTCACCGACAACCGTTTGTTTGTGTGTTTTATGAATTGGGTTTAAGTGTTTTTCTTTTATGAATGAAACCATGAGAAAAATTGAAAACAGATAAAGAGAAAAATTTAAAAAAAAATTGGAAAGATTAAATTATTTTATTATCAAAATAATCATCTACTGTGAGGAATTTTATCATTGTTATAGATTTTAAAATGTTCTATGTAATTGTCCTTTTGTTTCTTTTGTTTGCATGTTCATGTTTAATGCTATTGTTAAAATTGAAAGTCCGTAAGTGTATTAGCACTTAGAACTAAAATATATGCTATTATGTAGTTTTACATACAATCAAATTTTATTTTCTCTAATTAAAGTATTACGGTCATCCAACCGTGAAATTGAATAAAAGTCACGTTAGTTTTAAATCAGTTTTAAAACTTAATTATCACCTACTTACATGTACATTGTAGTTTCATCTTTGATGTCTTTCACCGTATAGACAAAAAGCTTTTAAATTAAATTGTTTGTTCATTTAAAATAAATTCTGACTATTTTAATTAAAACAAAATTTTTAAAACTCTATCTTTTAATTTAAAAGGATTCAAAGGACAACTGCTTTTTGTATAAATTAAAAAATTAAACGTCGTCAGTTTAACAACAAATTCAGTTAGAGCGAAAAATGTAGTTGAGAGAACGGAATTGTGCGAATAAAAATTTAAGGATTTGTTTTTCATTTAATTGTGTTTGAATGTTGAAAGGATACACAATCCAATTAATTTGTTTGAATAAACAAAAATACTATTGCTTATTTAACAGGTTTTTCTGAACTATCTGAAAAATCGGACACTTCAACATGGTGTTAGACATTTAATCAATAACGGCGGGACATAATTTGAACTCGGGCATTCGTTTCGACCGTCTTGCATCGACCAAGCAAAGACTCTTCTCAAATTCTGTTTAAACTTTATCATAAACATCATTAAAATAATATTGACTAATATGGTATAATTTTCAAAGTGATTATCATTAATGTTAATCCTAATAAATATAAACTTTTATATTGCAGCAATAAAATTATGTGGTTAAATTAATTTTTTATTTATTGTATAAAATATAATTTAAATTTGGAAATGAATTTGATTATGTAAATTTACATACATGACAGACAGATATAGATATATATATATATATATATATATATATATATATATATATATATATATATATATATATATATATATATCTATATATATATATATATATATATATATATATATATATATATATATATATATATATATATCAAATTCATTTCCATTGCCGATTATTACGAGATTACAATTATAAAATTAGCATATTATTACTTGTTAATTTATTGCTGGTATTTTCAATTATTTATGACTTCAATTAAATTATAACAAGGGCAAAATGAGTTGACTGTGGACTTAATTCATCTTTCTTTTTGGTCGTTGATTAATTTTGCTTTTTCTATGAATCAAAAATATAGAATAAATCCTTGTTTTTGAAACCGGTTTAGAATAAATCCTTTTTTTGAAAGTTTTGTGATACAAGTTTCGAGAAAATGAAAGCTTACAAAAGTTTCATTAAACTTCTGTAAGCTTTCATTTTCCCGAAGCTTGATCTAAAATATATAGATTGCACATATAAAACTTACAAATTCCCAAACACATTTTTGTTTTATTTCTACAAGTTTTTGAAACCGATTTTACCGATTACTTTGTTTTTGTTACATTTTATCGTGAAATATTGTCATATGTCATGTTTTGTTATATGAAAAAAGATTTATTGTTAAGTTATCCATTTTTTAAAAAAAATTATTAATATTAATGGAATTGATGAATTGATGCATGTTATCCCTCCCGAAAATTCTGGCAGAAAATTTATATAAGAACTGATATGATCATGCAAGAATTGGGACAAGAAGTTTACAAGATCATACAAGAAAAATATTTCTGCGATAAAAGTTTCTTTTTTGTAAGAACAATGCATGATCATGCAAGAACACATTTTGCATAAAATCATTGTTAACATCTTAAGAAATCTATGAAATCGAGTTCGATTTTATTTCATAAAGGTAAAAAACACATACTCGTGCTGTTTGATTTTTACTAATAGAATCACTTTTGTCATTTAAATTACTTTATTTGTACTACACCTCTCCACAAAAAACTAAAAGCAATTGCATGCTAAAAATTATCTTCCAAAAAAATACACAGAAATAAAACCCTTCCAAGAGACTAAAGCACTGACACCTCTGAGCGGTTTTAGTTGTAAGCATTTTCATATTGGATATTCAAATATCCTGTGGGAATTTGTTATGCCCGCCAAATTACGTGTTGTTAAACATGTATCATTTACGTTAATTCATTCTATAATTTCCATCTCTGACCTACCCAAATATATGTTCATAATTTAACATTTAATATCATATTCATCATACATACAAATAACTCTTTGTCTCACCCTTGTCTATAATAGACATTTTATTAGTTTTGTGAATTCTCTTTACAACGTTTCGAATAAAAACGCTAACGTTTATCCACTTTGAAACATGTTTCAAAACTTGGTTTGTAGTCCAGTAACTTTATGCATAGCAGTATGCGTCAAATCCGGTAGTTCTGATTTTTTGCAGACTTGTTTATGAGGTTGGCCTAATGAATAATCCAAGTTTGTGACCTCGAGCGCCGAACGCAACTTCGTCAAAAATCGAAAAAACCGCGAAAAAATCGCTATTTTTTCAAATTTTGGCGATTATAACCCTAAAGGACTAGTTTTTTCTTTAACCTTTCATAGGACGTTTTAAAAGTAGACTAAATTTGCTACAATATGATACCAGACCTGTCTCCGTAGACCCAATAGTTTCCGTGATTAAGCCTTTCAAAGTTTATCATTTTTTCGAACTTCACAACTTTTTGCAATTCTTTCGTTCCAAATGAATTTTGACCCTGAATATACTATCGAAGCCCTGTACTTTTATGATGTTAAAAAAGAAAATGAGAAGTGTGAACGATGATGTTTAAGCTAAACTACGAATAATGAAGTAAAAAAGATAAGTGCAACAAAAGTTAGAAAGTTTATTTGTTAGGAAATTGAGTAATATTCAACATCAAAAAATTAAATTAATTCAGCCCTTTTGGAAGATCCAGCTTGAGGTTCGTCCGTATCTGGATCGACGTATTGGGATGGCATATCCCCATCAGGGGATGGTGATGAATCGTCGACGTCTTGTGCCCACAAGTCATCCTCCATTTCGACATCGGAGTGATCGTCACCTTCTGGGATATCTGCTACTGCAACCACAAAAATGATCAGGTACAGTTACATAATCTTCTTTTCTCATCGGCCACCAAACACATATATTTATTAATACAATTATTAGGACAGGGATGTAGAAAACTCTACAAAGGTATATTGCAATTTTGCAAACAATTGCGAAGTTCGAAAAAAGTGATAAACTTTGAAAGGCTTAATCTCGGAAACTATTGGGTTTACAGAGATAGTTTTAGTATCATATTGTAGCAAATTTAGTCTACTTTAAAACCGTCCCAAGAAAGGTTAAAGAAAAAACTAGTCCTTTAGGGTTATAATCGCCAAAATTTGAAAAAATAGCGATTTTTTCGCGGTTTTTTCGATTTTTGACGAAGTTGCGTTCGGCGCTCGAGGTCACAAACTTGGATTATTCATTAGGCCAACATCATAAACAAGTCTGCAAAAAATCAGAACTACCGGATTTGACGCATACTACCCCATACTGTCAGGCGACAAAGTTACTGGACTATTGTGTTTATAGAATGTTTTATTGTGTATGGTGAAGTTTGCAAACCAATTTGACGGTTACTTCGGTCTGAAAGACCTTAGTATTACATTCATGAGCTCAAAGTGAAATTCTAACCCCCTTTTTGTTGGCATCTTTCGACGTTTTAGGACCTACTGTTTCTAAAAAAGCAAAAAAAAAATGTATGTCTGTCTGTCGGCCGTCCGTCATTACCTTCACTGCAGGGTAAACGGCTGGAGGGAATTCAAACACTTTTTTTTCTAAAAATATGTATTCACAAGGGACAGGTCCGAAAAGACGCTGTGTTCGATAACTGTACCGGAAGTGTGTCAAAAAAATCATTATGTGTGTCAAAAATAGCAAATTTTCATATTTTTGGCTTAAAAAACGTTCATTTTAAGTGATTACGAGTAGGAACATGAAATTTGAAGAAGTCTTGATGGCCGGGATTGGTTTGTGAGATCAAAAACTAGATTATTGCATTATAAGTTTGTCAAAAAAATGTTGTCAAGTGTGTCAAAAGAAAGATTTTTATTTATTTTTTCAACCAATTTTTTGGAAAAAAAATAAAATTAATTGTTTGTTTGAAATGAAGTTTTATTATTATTATTGAGAATTATGGCATTATAAGTTTGTCAAAAAATAATGTCAAGTGTGTCAAAAAATGATTTCATTTATTTTTTTACGCAATTTTTTGGCAAAAAAAATGTAGCTGTTTTTATGACGTAAATGTAATTTAAAATGAAATTGGACATGGAAATTTTTGAATTTGTTATAGTTTTTGAAATATTTTTGGAATTTTGGAAAAGTTTGTATTTTTGATTTTGTAAGAATTTTTTGAATATTTTTAAAATTTTGATTAATTTTTGATACTATTATAATATTTGGAATTTTGAAAAAATTTTCAATATCTGATTTTGTAATAATTTTTGCAATATTTTTAGAATATTGGAAAAAGTTTGAATTTTTAAGAATTTTTGAAATATTATTGGAATTTAGAAAAAATTTAAATATTTGATTTTATTCTAATTTTTGGAATATTTTTGGAATTTTGAAAAAAGTTTGATTTTATTTAATTTAACAATATTTTTGGAATTTTGATTATAGTTTTCCGGCAACGTATTGATGTTCCGTGTTAGTTTTGTAATAAATTTTTAAACAGAGATAAAAAATACTTGTACTTTAACAAAGAGTTATGTTTGATATACATCGCTGCCCAAAACTAAAAACCATGTCCGCATAAAAGTTTTTTGCCGAAAACTATATCAAAATCCTTAACTCAGACCGAAGTCTTGATATCTCAGAGCTGTGAGATTTCAGCCCCTCCATATTTTTCGAATTGGTTTTAGTAAAATTAAAACGCTTTGATTTTAAGTAGCTGAGCTAATGGTTTGTAAACATGTTTCACTGTGTATGGAAGAGTTTAATAAAAAAAACTATAGAAATTGACATTTATAATTTTAAGTTTATCAACTAAGTTTACAAACACGTTTAATAATGTATGGTAAACACGCAACCAAGTTTGTTTCAGATTTTTTTGGATGTAGGTGGAAACAATTGATGATAGAAGTACTTGTTAATTAAAAAAATGATCAATAAATTTTTCTGTTTATATTTTATAAATTAGTAGAAGAACAGGAAAAATGTTGTGGGAAAAATGAGACAATCTGCTATGAACGGGTTATGTTTTCTAAATTGTAAAGTTATTGATTACAAACAATATGGATATCGAACATCTGTTTCGTGCAATTACTCCTACTCCCACATGTTTATTTTTAATTTTTGAAATATATAAAGAAGATTTTTCTTCCAATTTAGTTGAGTTATGTTTAGAACTTAAAACATTAAGTATATTAAATTCATATAAAACGAAAAATGTTATGGTGACACAAGTGCTTAAAAAGAAATATTAAAATTGTAAGATAAATTATTTGTTGTGTAAATTAAAATTTGCTATTTGTTGATTGTTAATAAAATAAAATGAAAAAAAAATGAAAATTAACTAAAGAAGTGTTATGAATTGTTTTCATTTAATAAATAAAAATTACGTTGACAGACAACGGAACGTAATAATATGTTGTGGCATAGTTTATATAGTTCAATAAATGTTAATATTGTGGTCTGTGGAAAGCGATAATTACTTTCATAATTTTCCATATAATGTACCGGAATTATGGATATGTAATTGGAACCTATTTTGGAATGACAAATTTTAAAGTTGAGGCATACAGAGTTGGGATTTTTTTCATACCATTCATTAACGTCAGGACACGCAGATCCTGCTGTCCAGTCCCAATAATTTATTATTTATATATCGCCCAGATAAACGACAAGAAGTGTGGCGTTTTGTTATTTTTTATGGTCTTGCATGCTAATTGGTTTCATTTGGGATTCAATCTTGTTGTTCAACTATTAGATGGATTACCGTTAGAAATGGTACATTGTTCTTTATCGAACAGGATTTATAGCAAACGTTTCAACCGGATCAACATTCAAACAACAAACTAATGTAAGCTTAATGTATTTTGATTTATTTATCTTATATCGGTTTTTGTTCTTACAAGGCTCAGGCATGTTTCTCGGAAGATCCTGTACAACACTTGTAAGAGACTTGCATTTTCCCATAGGATCTTTTATAGTTCATGTAAGATCCTAACGAAAATTCCTACAAGAATTTTTGGCAGGGATGAGACATAGGTCTTAAAAGTTATCGGTGTTGTTGAGACACATATTCCAATTCCTATTACACAACACTTTTTATTAAAAAAACCACATGTAATGGCCAAGATATTACATGTCAGTTGTGCTTCCATTTTCCATCCTCCTTATCTATAAATAATATACTATAAAGATCTTCATATTCAAACAACTACCTACTTGTTCATAAGAACACATTCCTTTAAAATATTTCTTAAATATGAAACTTCCGGAAGCAGTATTAAATTGTTTACTATTTTTTCCTGTTAATTTTTTCTCGCTTTATTGTTAAAAAACCTAAAGAGAATTAACAATTGCCTATATAAATAATTTTATGCAAAAGAAAATATATGCTGACAATGTTGTTTTTGGCTCGTGCTAAGCAAAAAGAAATTTGGGATCGGTGGATGTGGTTTTTGAGTTGTGAGTTTAGAATGATGTAAGAACACTAAATTTTTTTTGATTAGCGTAATAGAAATAATTATATGTGGAAAATAACCAAAAGTCTAATTTATTTTGTGCATTCGATCGAATAACTATAATATAATATATATTTTAATATTTTTGACTGTTAGATATTATTTTATATTTATTTTTGAAAACACTTATATCAGTCTTTAAAACTTCTTTTTATTTAATTAAAAAAAACAATATTTTGGCAAATTGCCATTTTCAAGTTGAACAAAATATATAAAAAATAATACACAAATTAGG